>APFE031022474.1:399131-410295 GCA_000404065.3 Pinus taeda
AATAGTGCTAAACTTTATCACAGCCAATAAAGGGAGTCACAGGAAGACAATTTCAAGAACTTCGAATGGAAGACAACTCCAAATAGATGGATCCATGATGGAGCAATGAAATCACCAAAGAGTAAAAATAAAAACACATTTTATATCAACAAAACAATTTAATGTTGAATAAAATTAAAAGTAACATACATACATAATTTACCATACACAATCTTCCATTTTTTTAAGGATAAAAAATGTTAATGGTTGGTTAAGAGTGAAATTTTAACTAATAAAAAATAGTTGGGGAACAACTTGGTTTTTTTTCTAGATTCAAGCTCACATGGCTACCTATTTTGTATAGTAGTGAATTTATTTTAGTTATATGCTTTAACTATGTAGGTAATGTGAATTATAATTAACTATTGTCAATTTTGATTAGGTGTAATAACCACCTAAATAAGTAGTAGTCTTTAAGGTGTAATAACCACCTAAAAAAATTTTGGTTGGAATTTGACAAAAAAAAATTGACTCAATCATAACGAATCCAAAAAAATCAAATTAAAATTATATTACTAAATTTTGTTCATATTTAGAATTAATCTGAAATCATTTTACTTATTTATTAATAAAACAATAGATTGTTAATATTGTAAGACAATCCTTGTAATGGACTGCATTAAATATCACAGCTTAATCACTCTAATGGACCACATTAATCTCTACATGATTATCATTATGTGGTATATGGAGCTTAAATTAATAAATATTAGGAAATTTAAATACTAATACAAATGTAATATGTTTTAAGTTTGTGATATTTTTCAACATAATTCTATATATTTGTAACTTTTTTTAATCATTTGAATTTCTTAATATTTATTAAAATAGCATTTCTTATTTAATAATGTAATTTTTAATCATACACTAATCATAATAATTATATAATTTAAACGTTCTTAACCATTAAGAAAATGTGTTTTCTAAAACAATTAATTCTATATGCCTCTATTGTTTAAAGAAAATAATGATATATAAATTGATCTTAATCTTAAAACTGAATTATTATTTTTCTTTTATGTGTATTTATAAATATTTTTAATTAGTTGTCTAACACCTAGATGTTTAGGAATTTTTGGTTGGAACTAGCTACATTTTTTGTTGACTCAATCTTAATTTTTATTGTTTACTCAAATTTACTTGTAATTCCAAACAATCTTTGCCAAGTTTACTTGTAATTCCAAACAATCGTTGCCAAATTATAAAGAATAGAAGATCTAACAACACATGAATTTAAACATATATTAAGTAAGGTGTTTAAAGTTTCTTTAAAAAAAATTGAAAATGCTTGTTTTATTGAATTAACCTATTCTTATACATATTTTTATTATACAATGTTTTTTTTTGTTATATAATTAAAAAAAAAAAGGCTTTACATTTAAGATATTTAATATAACTTTATAATTTAATTTTTATAAAATCAATATTCTTATTTTTTTAAACATATGTATATGTATGTAATATAATGAGAAGAGTCAATCCATATAATTATATAATCCTATTACTTTCAAAAAAGTAAAAATAATTGTTTAAACAATTCTCAATAAGATATTAAATACATTTAATTATTTAAATTAATACATATCAGCTAAACACATACATTTTACAAATTCCTATAATATTAATAACAACCATTTACATTACCCATATTACACATATACATTATCAAAATTCCTATAATATTAATGGAAACCAATTATATTTGATCCGCCTTGGTGTTGCAACAAGAATGTTGCAACTCCCAAGGCTACCGACTTTAATTATCAACCTAGGGGTTCGTACAAACTTAAGAGGTATCGACACTATATGTGCGGCGTACAATGTGTCCTTCCTTTTCTGTCATGATGTAATTGAGTACATATAATGAAGTCAAATCCTAAACTAATTATAGAAAAGAAAATGTTTGAAATGGAACCTTAAACTATTGCAAGAAAGAAAGTACAAGGAAATGAATTAAAATCAAATGCTAAAACACACCATTTTCTAACTAACCATTTAAGAAACTATGCTAGGTAGAACTGCTAAATCAACATGAAACAAATGCTACTACCTAAGTTGTATGAGTAAGAAGCATAAAACAACACTAATGTGCAAGTAAAGAGACTGAACTAAATATGTTTTTGTTTTTTTTCTTTTTATGCAAAATCGACTATGCAAACGGATTTCCTTTGGTGTTGTGGCAAGTGAATTTAAGGATGTTGAAGGTTGGATGGAAGGGTTGGGAGATGGTTGGATGGTGTGGGAGGCTTTTGGTGACTTCCTAGAGGTTTTCCATCAATCGTGTCAAAACAGGCTGTTTCAGGAAAAACTATAGGATGAACTAGAAACATACATGATGATCCTATAGGAATTACAGGAAACCTACAGGATATAGCTAAGAGCACAATCTAAGGTGTTAGAGGTGATGGGAAGCTTATGAAAGGTGCATGATGGGTTGAGTGGAGTGGGAAAATTCCTAGGATCACTTAGAACTCAAAATCAAAGTCAGGAGGTGGATGGATTTTCTCAAACATCTTGTGAAATGATGAAATTGGCGAGGGTTTAATGACCAAGAAAATCAAATCCAAATTGGATGGGACACATTTTTTGTTAACTAGGATGTATTAGGTCCCTATACTAATTGAAATAACTCAAAAAGATCTATGTCCACCCATTCAAAAAAAAATAAAAAGCTTTACTAGTCTAAAATCTAGAAATTTAGGAAGTAGTGAGCTGGTAAATCTAAAAATTTCCTAACCAAATCAAGTGAAAATGCAATGGAGTGATTTTTTTTATGAACTATAATGTTTTTATGATCTAATGCAAGTTGAATAAATTTGATTGAAGCCCATTAGAATGCCCTAAATAATAGCAGAAATTTACTTTTCTTTGCTAAAAAGGAGGTCCAACAATCTAGATTTTGGAAAAGGAAGACTAATCTGAGCAGTTCAATGATTACTATAAACTTCAAAAGCTTTTCCAAGGATGAAATAATTCTTGTGATCTCACAAAATAACTTACATCAACCATTTAACTCAATCCTACAACATGAAATTGTTAACCTTATATGCAGAAATAGAAAGGAATAAAAACTAGAGATGCATGTGAATAAGTAATCAAAAGAAGGAAAGAAAATGATACAAAGGGGCTCTGAGGTTCCTGGGATGGCCAAGCCCAAGTAAACTCAAAGAGATATGGAGGAGAACAAGATTTATAAGCTAAACATGACACCAATCTTCATTATTTTCATCAATAGAATTACATCCCTGCAAGAAAATACAATGGAGCTACAAAAATACAAGCTCTCTCCACAATAACTCTAATGAAAATCTCCCCCTAAAATAAAATTCAACTTGATACTTATAAAAAATGATTAGGAATCATTCTCCATGAATGGATGAATATTTCCCCACCAAAATCCCTTGATTATTGGATTTAGTCCCCAATACTAGGAATTTGCATTAAATGGCAGGGGACACATTGCTAGATTTTCTCAATCATTCCCTAGAGGCAATTTCAATTTGGTACATATACAAAAAGATTAAGAATCATCCCCATGGATGAAGGAATTTTTCCCCACCGAAATACCTTGATTAGTGGATCTACTCCCTTGATTGGTGGATCTTCTCCCTTGATTAGTGGAACACATTCCTAGATTTTCTCAATCATTGGAGTTCCATCATTTGTGCCATAATTCTATAATATCTTGTTGAATTATTATTTATTACTGATCCTCCAGTAGTAGGGAAAACGTCCCTAAATTATCTCCTCCTCCAACTCTTCATAATTTGCAGAATATTTTCATATTATTCCACAAAAATAAATAATATTAGGCACAAATTTTGAGTTATTCATAAACCTTCCTAATGAATCTATTAAAGTTAAAAATAAATTATCTAATGCAAAAAGAGAGGTTTAATGTGCTGAAGGATGGTCATAGGCCTGAATTTATGTTTTAAATTAGAGGCATGGGCCTTAACTTATGTCTAATTTAGAGGCTCATCATACCCCCTGTTGAAAGTGTTGTTCATCCTCTCAGCAACTTAGTGACCTCATTGTGCCTCATCCATGGCCCTAGTGGCCTCTCTCTTATGCATTAAGAATATTGGTTGTAAGCTCTGCAAGGACAATCCAAAAAAGCATGTTTGTGCAAAGAAAAATCTGTATTTCTTGAGACCATTAGTTTGCCTTCTTCCCCTTATTCAAGATGGTTCTTGATTATTTTTTTAGTTTGAAAAGGTCTTTCACACCCTTATCAACATTCTTCTACCTTTTTCCACCATTTATTTTCCTTAGGTCTGCCTCCTATACGATTTCTGGGTCATTGTAATTCCTACATGATCGTCATGTAGAAAACAGAGTCGCTTTGTAAACTGAAGTAAAGGAGTGGAAAAAATGAGATAAATGGTGGAGGAATGAATGGTAATGAGTAGTAAAATAAAAGTGTGAGTGAAAAGGGTCTCTTTGTGATCCTTCTTTACTCTTGACTGTCCTTCTTACTGACCTACAAACGAAAATTTCATGAAAATGGAGAGGATGCTCTCTTTGTTTTCTTTCAAGAATGAAATGGGATGGATGAATGATGAATAGATAGTGAATATGAAGTGGATGGAGGGCTGGGACTGCTGTGGTGACCTTGGCCTTTGCAAAAATTTCTTCCTTTAACTATTTTCCTCATTCTTTGAAACCATCACGCTTCATAATTTGATATTTTAACATTGCATGAGTGAAGGAGTGAGCTGCAATCAACTATTTGAAGGTGGCTGAGACTGCTGACCCATCTTTAGCTTATGAAACCTCATCTCTCATGCATTGACAACAAATTTCTACCTATAATATTCTCAAGAGAAGAGGTCAAGAATATTGCATACTTGTACTTGATGATTATTGGAGAGACATGCATGTTGCTACTGAGTTGATGTTGATGTGAAGGTGTTCGATGGTCATGTTCATGATCCTGATATTGTTTCTAAGATTTGGAGGAGCTTCTTTGATCCCTGGATCTCCTTTAAAATTGCTCACTGCCAATCCTATAGGTGTTGTTCTATATCATGCAAGTTTATAGGACAACAACTTGTTTTGTCCATATCTCCCAAATGGTGGACTAGATTGAGGTGAACCTTTTTGAGCATTTTTCCATCATCATTATGCACCTCCCCATAGAAATATTTTGGGCAATGGATGCATGGATCTTGAGAGAAACTAAAAATGGTTGAAGGTGATGGAGGCCGATTTCTTGGAAACTGTGCACTAGAATTTGCTGAAATGTCTTGGGCATATTACCGTCATCCACATGCATCTCCCCATGAAACAGATTTTTAAATGGAAGCATGGATATTGATAAAATGCAAAAATGGATGAAGGTGATGGAGGCCAATTTCTTGGAAACCGTGCACTAGAATTTGCTGAAATTTCTTGAGCATATTACTATCATCCATTTACATCTCCCCCTTAAAAAAGTTAGAAAATGGATGCATGGTTTTCAAGTTATGGAAAAAATAAATTTCTTCTTTATGTATTTTTGTATCCTATAGTAAAATAGAACATCCTGTAGTTTTTTACGACCACAAGGAAAATGAGTGGTAGGGGCTTGGAAATTATGAGTGGATGGTGAAAATAGATGAGGGTTGTGGATTGGCATGGCCTTGGTCTCATTCGAACTTTTAAGCGAAGTAGGAGAAACTCAAAATTTTACTTTCTTTTACTAGGCTTGACCAATTTTCCTTTAGGTACCAACCTGTTCTTGTTGCTTGCAGATGGTGGAGAGTACATGCATGCATGGAGCAAATATTATTTAATTTTTTTCTTTTTTTTTCTTCTTTTTCTAGGCCTACTAAGCGCCTCAATGAGGTTTTGAACTAGTAGGTCTTCCTAGGCTCCTCAAAAGAGGTTTTCACCTAGGATTTTCTTTTTTCTCTTTCTTTCTTCTTTTCAACCCATTGACAATCTCATGGAGGTTTTCAATCAATGAGCCAATCTGAGGCACCTCCAAGGATGTTTTCGACTTATATATTTTTCTCTTATTTTTAAAAAAAAAAATTCTACCCTACCTTATTTGGGAAACAAAATCACTTTCAAGTATAAGAATATTTCCAATGGAGCCATGTGCACATCAAGATGATAGAAAAAATGATGTGGAGGTTTGAAATGTATGCGTTGACATGTACTTGGATTTCAGAGACCAAATGATTTGACTTTGAAAGGATCCAACATAGTTGAGGAAGAGAGTGATGCTAAAACTTAGTGACTATCTCAAACCATATTTTAATATAGTTGTGATGTCGTTGGTCCTTTTACTAATCTGGATCATTCTTCATGTCTTCTCCTACCATGACCTTCAAATATTCCTCTTTTTGTTGACTTTTCTCTTGAATACATGAAGGATTTGATGGTAACCATGAGGGAGTTCTCTCGATCTTTAATTTTGATATGTGCTCTTCATCAATCGCAACCCATGGTTCTATGGTCTTCTTATTTGAATCTTCTTCTTCTGGATGTGGTCCTTCAATGATATCAAGATAATCTCTTTTTTGCAGTACTCTTCCTGAGCTATGGTGAATACCATTGAGCTCAAGAGATGTTTGGAAGTTTTGTACCTCAACATTGTAAGTGGGTTGAGCATCCTCAATCTGTGGGTTTGGAAATGGTGGTATAGGTAGTTGAATGGGAGTGTATATTTGAAATGGATGTGGATGGGGTTGTGGTTGTAGTGGAGGTGAACGGTAAGGATAACATGGAGTTGGGTATGGAGGATATTGAAGAAAATACTAATGATATTGTAGATGCCTCCCATAAGTTCCTTGCTAACCTTGTTGCCAAGATTGGTTTTGGGGTTGATATGATCAATGTTGCCAAGGAAAGGGTGTGTTCCAATTACTTTGAGGTGGATATGCATAACCTTGAAACTATGAATTAGGATCTTGCATCATATTAGGTTGAATAGGTTGCCATGGTCCTCTTAGAGCTACATAACATTGTTCTAATGGTGATTGAGTTGCTCCATTGTCCTCTTGGTGAACTTCCTTCAACCTTGGTAATGATGGACAATGTTTAACATCGTGTGATTCTACAACACAAATATCATCATTTTATTTTACTTCACCTTGCATTCTTAACATTTCTACTTGTTTTATTAGATTGCTAAGAATTTCTCTTTTAAAATCATAAAACAAATTTCTATGTTTAGCTTGACTTACCAATCTTGGTGTTGATTTACCTACTCTTGGTTTCCCTCTTGTTTTATGTTTGCATATTTCACAAATTTCATCAAATGATAATTGGTATACATCATCTCTACTCATGATATTAAGGAGATCAATCCATTCATCCCTAATTATTCTAAGTAGGAGGGTTTTTAGTGTGTCGGATCCTAAATTATGTATTTTTTCCCTCTTAACATTATACATGAACCTCTCTATTATATCCTCAAGGCTCTCATCTTCTTTGTGATTCATTATAAATATTTCTTCTTTAAGATCATATTTTTCTAGAAATATCTTTTCCATGTCATTCCATGATCTTATTAAATTAGTCTCCAAACTCATGAACCATTTAAGACCTCTATCCTTCAATATTACTGAAACAATATTAGCTCTTGAGTTTTTAATAAGTAACCATAAGATCTACAAACAATTTAAAATTCAAAGAGAAAGGTTTCTAGATCTTCTAACTTGAGACCATGTAATTTTGGAGGAAAAGATGGAGGGATGTTCTTCATGTGCACACTACTGTTAGTGTCTTGGATGGGAAATCCAAGAGGATCTTCTTCATTGTCATCATATCCATCAATTTCTTCTACATTCTTTACCATCTTTTCTTCTTATTCTACATGCAAAAGTGGATGGTGATATGGCTAGTACTGCACCATGTGATCAAATGGGGGTTCCATTGGTGTTGGAGATTTTTTTTTGTTTTTTTTTTCATGATTGAATGAAAACTATTATGCAATGCAATTTTTAGCTTTTGAAATTAAGTATGCCTAATGAAAATATTTTGTTTTTGAAAAAAGTGAAAAGACATAAATCAACTAGAGAAGAAAACAATGCATACTTTGATACCTCCCTGTCAATGGTGCCAAAAAATGATGCGCCTCAAAATTGCAACAAGAATGCTGCAACTCCTAATCCTACCAACTTTAATTATCAACCTAGGGGTTCACACAAACTAAGAGGTATTGGCACTATATGTGCAACATACAGTGTGTCCTTCCTTTGTTGTCATGATGTAGTTGAGTGCACGTAGTGAATTCAAATCCTAAACTAATTGCAGAAAAGGAAATTTTTGAAATGGAACTTTAACTTATTGCAAGAAAAAAAGTACAAGGAAAGAAATTGAAATCAAATGCTAAAACACCCCATTTTCTAACTAACCATTTAAGAAGCTATGCTAGGTAGAAATGCTAATTAAACATGAAACAAATGCTACTATCTAAGTTTTAGGAGTAAGAAGCATCAAACAACACTGCAAGTAAAGAGACTGAACTAAATATGTTTTTTCTTTTTTTTTGTCTTTTTATGGAAAATCAAGTATGCAAACTAATTTCCTTTGGTGATGTGGCAAGTGAATTTAAGGATGTTGAAGGTTTTATGGAAGGTTTGGGATATGTTTGGATGGTTTGGGAGACCCTTGGGAGGTTTTTGGTGACCTCCTAGAGGTTTTCCATCACTTTAGCCTCAAAATGGGAAGTTTCAGGAAAACCTACATGATGTACTAAGAACCTACACAATGATCATGTAGGAATTACAGGAGACGTACATGATACAACTGAGAGAAAAATGTGAGGTGTCGGAGGTGGTGGGAGGCTTAGGAAATGTGTGCGATGGGTAGAATGGAGTGGTAAGATTCCTAGGATCACTCAGAACTCAAAACCAAAGTCAAGAGATGGATAGATTTGTGCAAAAAGCTTGTGAAATCATGAAATTGGCCACGGTTTAATGACCAAGAAAATAAAATCCAAATTGTATGGAACAAATTTTGTTATTAAATAGGATTTATTAGGTCTGCATTATAATTTGAATCACTCAAAAATACCTATGTTAACCCATGGAAAAAAAATAAAAAACATTACTAGTTGAAAATCTAGAAATTTGAGAACTAGTGAGCTAGTAAATATAAAAAATGTCCAACCAAAGCAAGTGAAAATGCAATGGAGTAATTTTTGTTATCAACTAGCATGTTTTTTTGATCTAGTTCAAATGGAATCAATTCGATTGAAGCTTGTTATCATGATATAAAAAATAGTATAAATTTATTGTTCTTTGCTAAAAAGGATGTCCAACAATCTAGATTTGGGAATAAGAAGACTAATCCAAGTAGTTCAATGATTACTATGAACTTCCAAAGCATTTCCAAGGGTTAAATAATAATTATGATCCTTCAAAATAACTTACATCAACCATTCAACTCAATTCTACAATAATAAATTATTAATCCTAAATGCATATATAGAAAAGGAATAAAAACTAGAGATGCATGTGAATAAGCAATGAAAAGAAGGAAAAAAAATGATACAAAATGGCTCTGAGGTTCGTGGGATGGCCAATTCCAAGGAAACTCAGAGACGTATGGAGGAGAACAAGATTTAGAACCTGAACATGACACCAATCTTCATTATTTTCATCAATAGAATTACATCCCTACAAGAAAATACATTGGAGCTGCAAAAATACAAGCTCTCTCTACAATAACACTAATGAAAATCTCCCCCTAGAGGAAAATTTGACTTGGTACTTATACAAAATGATTAGGAATCATTCCCCATGAATGGAGGAAGCTTTCCCCAGCAAAATCCCTTGATTAGTGGATCTAGTCCCCAATACTAAGAATTTGCATTAAATGGTAGGGAACACATTCTTAGATTTTCTCAATCATTCCCTAGAGGAAAATTCAACTTTGTACTTACACAAAATGATTAAGAATCATCCCCCATGGATGGAGGAAGCTTTCCTCACCGAAATCCCTTGACTAGTGGATTTTCTCCCTTGATTGGTGGATCTACTCCCTTGATTAGTGGAACACATTCCTAGATTTTCTCAATCATTGGAGTTCCACAATTTGTGCCTGTATTCCATAATATCTTGTTGACTTATCATTTATTATTTATCCTCCAGTGGTAGGGAACAAGTCCCTAAATTATCTTCTCCTCCAACTCTTCATAATCTATCCAATATTCTCATAATATTCCACAAAAATAAATATTATTAGGCACAAATATTCAATTATTCATAAAACTTCCTAATGAATATATTAAATTTAAATATAAATTATATAATGCAAAAAGAGAGGTTTAATGTGTTGAATGATGGTCATAGGCCTTAATTTATGTTTTAAATTAGAGGCATAAGCCTTAATTTATGTCTAATTTAGAGCCTCATCAACATTTAAAACCCATATTTGTTCATTAGTCAATGAAACTTTTATTCAACAATATACATGTAAATATTCATAATTATACCTCACACTCTTTTATTAAATCCAACAAAATTTTGTTAGTCAAGCAACCACACACACATAAGATTTGACATTATGAATTAGTAGGAAACTTGGATTTCTTTATCCACTTGATTATGATTATGGGGTATATAGAAGTTATATTAATAAATATTGGGAAATTCGAATAATAAAAAATGTAGTCTATTTTAATTTTGTGATATTTTTCAACATAATTTAATATATTTATACTTTTTTTAATTATTTTAATTTCTTAATATTTATTAAGATGGGCTTTCTTATTTAATAATATAATTGTTAATCATAAAATAATCATAAACAATATAATTTAAATGTTCTTAACCATTAAGAAAATGTGTTTCTAAAACAATTAAGCCTATATATCTTCATTGTTAAGAAAATAATGATATATAACTTGATCTTAATCTTAAAACTGAATTATTATTTTTATTTTATGTGTTTATAAATATTTTTAATGGGTTGTCTAAACAGTAGATGTTAAAGAATTTTTGGTTGGAACTAACTACATTTTACTTGTGATTGCAAACAATCTTTACTCAAATTTACTTGTAATTTTTTAATTTTTTTTTAGTCAAATTTACTTGCAATTCTAAAGAATTTTGGCCAAGTTAAAAACAATAGAAAATCTAAAAACACATGAATTTAAACATATATGAAGTAAGGTGTTTAAAGTTTA
>APFE031022474.1:420956-462581 GCA_000404065.3 Pinus taeda
TTTCTTTTATTTAAAAAAAAAAAGTGAAAAAAATTTGACACCTGCTGTCGGTGGTGTAACCTTCAGCGAAGCAGCTGCATGCAGCCTCCTCCACCCATGGTCACGCCACCACAGGAGGTCGGGCAGCGGTGAGGCAATTCCAAGAATTGCGTTGCTGTCGCCTAACCTCTCATGGTGGCGCAACCCTGGGCAGAGGGAGTTGCATGCAGCCCCTTCGCTTAGGGTCACGCCACTACGAGCGGAAGGGTGCAGGTGAGGAGATTCTGGGCTTGCATGCAACCTCTTCCACCTAGGGTCGTGTCACCACGGGTGGTCGAGTATTAGAGGGGTGACTCCATGCAGCCCCTCCACATAGGGCCGCGCCACCACGAGTTGCCGAGCAGCGACAGGGCAATTCCGAGAATTGCCCCACTATCGCCCATGGTGGCGAGACCCTAGCGGAGGGGGCTGCATGTAGCCTGGAATCACCTTGCCACCGCACAGCCTCCCGTGGTGGCACGACCATCCCAGGAGGTCACATGGCGGCGAGGCATTTCTGGGCTTTGCATGAAACCCCCTCCACCCAGGGCCATGCCACCATTGGCGGCCGCGCGTTGGCGAGGCAATTCCAGGCTGCATGCACCCCCTCTTCCAAGGGTCACGCCACCATGGGTGGCCGGAAGGCGATGAAGCAATTCCCAGATTGGCCTCGCCACCACCTGTGGTGGCGCAACCCTATGCGGAGGGCGTAGAATCAATTATATATATATCATATAATACATATTATTATATATTATTATCATATAAAGTTATTTAAAAAAATTAAAAACTGTGTTATTGAATTGACTATAGTTAATCTTTTGCTTAAAAGCAATTTTTTTCTTTTTAAGTTTAAATGTTTCAATTGAAAATAAAAATAAAAAAACTAAAATAAAAACCAAAACAAAAAACAAAAAATTAAATGTATGTTATTAAAAGAATATGCACATAATTTTTTTTAAATAAAAAACACTTTATTTTAAACAAAAGTTAATGTTATTTTTTAAATCAAAAATATATTTTAATTCTATTTTTTGTATTTATTAATTTCTACTTTTTTTGTTTTTAAATAAAAATATAGGGCTTAATAAAATAAAAAAGGCTTCTTCTACTTTAACTCAAATATATTCTTTTTAAATTTTAAATTGATACTATATATTATCATATAACTATATATATAATTTACAATTTTTGGTTTTTTTTTAATAATTCGAGTTTTAATTTTGTCTTTTTTATATTGTTTTAATCTTAATTTAACTAGTTTGTTATTTCTATTTTTCTAATTCTAGTTCTGTTATAATTATTCTTCCTAGTTTTTGTTTAATTCTTTGTTTATTTTTTCCTTATCACTCTACTAAATCGATACTATAATATTTTCCAATCTTTTATGGTTTATGAGATAATTTTTTTTTAAATGTTTCTTTTGTTTTTTTTATATATATTTTTATATTTGTTTTTTTAAGTAATCAACATTTAAAAAAATAAAAATAAAACAACCTCAAAATTCGTTAAGTAATCATGATTTCAAAAAAAATTGTACATAATAAATTTTAAGGTGTCAAAAATAAGTCCTTTAAGAAAAATTAATGTTGCATTAACATGTCACATCAACATGTTTCAAAATTAGCATGAAAATCACTAACATTTGAAAACAAATATTTATATGTGATACATAAGAAAACATAAAGTGTCAAAAATATGCTTCGAAAAAAAAAGAAGTGTATTCCGCATCACCATTTTTCAAAATCAGGTCACTTTTTTGCTACCTCTACGAAAGGTTAATCGTGTCGGTTATTTAAAGTTTCGAAAACAATTCTCTAAAAAATATGTTTCCTGCATCACCTCTTTTAAAAATCGGGCCACTTTTTTGCTATCTCTATGAAACAGGTAACAATATTAGTTCCCGTTTCAAAGTTTACGTTGTTATGAGTTACCTACTGAAATTCAGTCATTATTAAAGGAATATGATGACATTATTATTGATGAGTTTCCAAATGCCTTACCACCTATGAGGAGTATTAGCCATCATATACATTTTATTTTAGGAGCTAATCTAGCTAACAAAGCAGCATATAGATTGACCCATAAGGAAAATGAAGAAATTTGAAAAGAAGTCCAAGAGCTATTGGACATAGGGTTGATTAGAGAGAGCATGGGCATGTGTGATGTGCAAACTGTCTTGAGTCCAAAATAAGGTGGAGGTTGGATAATGTGTATTGGTTCGAGAGCTATTAACAAGAAAACTATCATGTATAGGTTTCCTTTATCCTACATGGATAATATAATGGATTGTCTGAGTGGTGTTGGATAATTTTCCAAAAAAGATTTAAAGAGTGGGTATCATCATATTCACATGAGATTGAGGGGGGGGATGGAGGGAAAACATCAAAACCAATTATGGCTTGTATGAATCGCTAGTTATGCCTTTTGGTTTGACCAAAGGACCAAACACTTTTATGAGGCTCATGAATGAAGTTCTCAAAGAATTTATTGGCAAGTTTGTGATTGCTTATTTTGATGATATTCTTGTGTACAATAGAACGAAGGAGGAACAACTCATATTTTTAAAACTGGCATTGAAGAAATTGTAGTAGGAAAAACTTTTGATAAATCTGAAGAAATGTTCCTTTATTAAAACACAGTTAGTTTATTTAGGATTTGTAATCTATGTTGAAGGGCTGAAAATGGGCCCTAAGAAAGTGAAAGGTAGTAAATATTAGCCTTCCGCAACTAGCATACATGAGGTGAGAAGCTTCCATGGACTGACTATCTTTTACAAAAAATATATATGAAATTTTACTCACATTTTTGCACCAATTATGGTAGACACAATTAAAAAGGAACAATGGCCTTTTAAGTGGACAACAGTAGCAAAAGAAGCATTCAAATTTCTGAAGAAGAAGATCACTGAGCAACCTATTTTGCTTTTTCCTAATTTCCAGAAGCTTTTTCAAGTAATATGTGATGCTAGTGGAACTTTCATTGGAGTTTTCCTTGGCCAAGATGATAAACCAATTGTGTATTTCAGTGAGAGATTGAATGAGGGAAAATATAAGCACTCTACCTATGACAAAATGTTTTATGCAATAATTCAGTCTCTCAAGAGGTAGAGACATTATCTTATGACCAAAGATATCATTATATACACCAAAAACCATGCAGTGAAATTTATCAGCAAACAAGACAAGTTGAACCAAAGACATGTAAAATGGGCTAAGTACATGTATAATTTTTCTTTTGATTTAAAACATACTAATGGAAGTGAGGACAAAGTTGTGATGGTTTGAGTAGGAGATGTTTAATTTTGTAGGAATTCCATGTTAACGCTCTTAGATATGAGCATCTCCAAGAGTTGTACAAGGAATATTCATATTTTAAGGAGGTTTATGAAGTTCATGAAAACCTTGTGATCATATATCAAAGCCCATGGCTTGAATATTTGGTTCAAGTTGGATTGATGTTCAAGGGAAACAAGTTGTGTATTCCAAGAGGATCCATGAGGGATAATTTGTTGAAAGACAATCATAATCGGGGACCTGCTAGTCATTTTGGCCATGACAAGACATATGCATAATTAATCTCTTTTTATTATTAGTCAACTGTGAGGGAAGATGTCACATAATTCAAGGCTATAACAGCCACTACCCATACCAAGCATGCCTTTTTAAGTGATTAATGTGGATTTTTTCTTAGGTTTTCCAAGGACTTAGAGAATCCATGATTGATTTTTTGTAGTAGTGGACATATTTTCAAAGATGGAAAAATTCATAACCTGTTAAAAAATAAATGATGCTTTCCATATTGCAAATTTGTTTTTCCAGGAAGTGGTGAGACTACATGGATTTCCTAGAAGTATTGTCTCTTACCAAGACACAAAGTTTGTTGGAATTTCTGGAGAACTTTATGGAAGACATTGGGGATTGATTCAACCTACGGCTCAACTTATCATCCCCAAACAAATGGGTAAATTGAAGTGGTTAATAAAAGTTTGGGAAGTCTACTAGATGTCTGGTGCATGAGCATAATAAATAATAGGATCAAGTTATCACACAAGCTAAATTTTCCTATAATGGTTGACATAATAGGATCATAGGAAAAAGTCATTTTTATATTATGTATAACATGCATCTGAGAGGTATTTATGAACTCATAAATTTAGGAAAATGAGAGAATCAATTTGCAGATGCAAAGGAGTTCACTACAACAATGCAGATGTTCCATGAGCAACTTAAAGAGCAACTACAACAAAGTAGTCTTAAATATAAGTGTTATGAGGAAAACTAGTGTCCTATTCAGAGCTGCCAGTCCCATTAAGATGGGTAGCTATCTTAGAAACAAAAAAACTAAAGTTACTTATTGTTTTCCTTTATGAGAGATAGATGAGAGAGAAGAGAGGGTACCACCCTCAGTCTTTTGCTTGGCTCCTTGCTTATTTCCTCCCCTTTTTTACAGAGTTCGCCACTCTTTCCTCACTTATCCCCACTTCAAAGAACACCTATAGAGTCAAGCAACATAATACCATAAAAAGCATAGAGATTTATCCATAAACATATAGGATTCATATGTATATTAGCACATACAAATTGCATACATCAATACAGATTGAGAATATACAGGAATTTGAGGAACTCAAATAGCTTTATTTGATAAAGTAGTTGAAGAGCGATTACAACCCAGCGGTCTACCCCAGTGCCATCCTCCAGATGAAAGCCCTCTTGACATTCATGAAAAGCTAGATCACCCAACACTTACCAATGTTTCACAGAGAACCAACAACACTTTCCTTAAAATACAAAATTCTAGCCTTTGGATCTCTTAGAGATGAGGGTCCATATATAGATATTTTGCAGGTGGGTGAGTCAGCTTCTGGGATTTTGATTAGTGTCATTTCTCTGATAGTTCTTGGTTCCACTTGGAGATTTCATGACCCCTTGCTCATCCTTGGGTGAATTCAGAGAGGCAAGTGTCAAATGAGCAGTTTCTAGAAGATTCTTTGGGTTTCCACCTAGCAAACTGCCTCTACCATTTGTCTGCTCTCACTCATCACACCCTACAGAAGGGATTTTTAGTATGCATCGCACCCTCTATGTGTAACAGGTTAGATGCATCACACCCTCAGCATGGAGTAGTCTGTATCATCCAGTTTTGACCAGTTCTGAGCAGTTTTTCAGGGAGAACTTTTGGGAAATGTTGTAATTAGCTGACCTTGTTCCTTTAGGGTATGAAACGACATCTTTAGGGGTTTAGAATCCCTTGGTTTATGGACATACGTGATTAGGGTTGCAGTGCCCAAATAGTTTTATAACAGTTTCCCCCTAAAGCATAAGGTTGTAAATCTTCTGATGTCAGGTCAAATGCTTTATCATGAGGATCCGAGGTTTTTCGAACTAGAAGGTGACCTATAATAAGATATAATACAATACATTATCTTCATAATATTTTCATGATCTAGCTAAGGTGGGCATTCCCATGCTTAGCTTTATAAATTCATTTTCATGTACATAGGACAGACAACCGTCTGTGTGACAGGCTGATGATTCTAGTAGAGCCATTATCCCTTGGCTTGGATGATTATCTATGTAGCTATGATGTACATTTGATGTCTTTATTTTTCCTAAATATATCGTAGCCCAGATGGATGAAACTAGATCCGGGGTCTTCAGACTCATTCAATCTTCGCCTGAAGTACAAGTGGATCCATGTGAAAAGATGTTTTGATGTCGAACATGGAAAGACATCACCTGATTACCAGCCAATGATGTAAGTTGTTAACAGGCGTGAGAGGAATCACCGGTAATGATGATGACCCTCAAGGTACTGTAGTACAATTCACGTGGTGTGAATACATGAGTCGATGTCGAACACCATGCAAAATCATTAGTTCGAAGGCCATTGATGTAAACTTATCGTTGGAAGTGAGAAAATTTCCATTGAGGCATGAAAGCTTCAAAGTACTGAAAGGGTTGTTCCTAGGTCAACTTCTTGGATAATGAGATGATGTTAACAAGAAGTGACCTATCATAGGAGGGCCTTAATGAATCCCACATCTACGACACAGAATGGAGAAAATGGTTTTGTGGAGGTAAAACGATCTGATGATACAAGGTTCAAGGTGGCAGTCATGAAAAAATAGAGTGTGAAGGTATTGGAGTGGATGAGGTGTAAGCTAGGTTGGTGAATTCTCTTAGCGACTTCTCTTGAACATATCAACGACACTGAAATGGATTTGTAGTGTTAACCCAAAAAATGGATGGTACGGAGGACCAATGGTGATATGACTGGTGAACGAAATAACCCAACCCGACTCAATCATGGTGATGGAGTGAAAGTGTCATATTCAAGAGCGACCTGCTACCAATAAAGTTCTTCAAGTTTTCTTCCCAATTTTTCCTTGGTCATTTTTGACTAGTACCTCTTTATTTTTGTCAAGATTGAGGAGGATAACAGATCCTTGTTCTATAATTTTTCCTTCGGGCAAACCTGTCGCTATGTTTTAGTGAGCCTAGCAACAATGAAACTTGCTCTTGTTTGTAATGGACAAGTTCGTCGCTATTGTTTTAACGAGTTTAACGATAGATATAACTCGGTCCTTTTCAATTTTAGAGAGTCTGAAAAAAGACATAAAGGAAACTCCAGTAATCCTTTTTCATAGTATGATCCCTTAATTCTGAAAATGTATAAAATAATACGAAAGGGATGACTTTTCCGATCACTTTAATGAGCCGAAAAAGACAAGAACTCAATTTTTTTATGTAATGATCCCTCAAGTCTAAAAAGATTAAAATATAGAGGAGGGATGGCACTTCTAATCACTTTAACGAGCTAGAGAGGCGAATTTCTTGGTAATCTTTTTATATTTTACGAGTCTAGAGAGAGCTTAAAAGAGACTCATGTTTGAGGAACGAGTGATATCTTCGGTTAGCAGCTGGTTCCAGGTAAGGTTTGGAACTTTTCAATCACAACAGTGTAAAGAAGATGGCTAACAGAATCACTCGTTGCAACTGTTCCTGAAAAGGGTAAACAATCAAGTGGAGGCGGATGATCAGCTAAAAAGTGGAGGTGATGGTAAGAACACGACCAAGGCTCAAAATATAATAGTAATGTGATCAAAAAGGTTATTTACCAAAAGTGGGTTCATTTTTTAATGAACTTGAACTCTAGAGGAACATATGCTCATAACTAGGTTTATTTTTTAACGAGCTTGAACTTTGTAGAAACATTGCTCATGCCAGTCGTATAATAAGGATGTCTCTCATTAGTAGGTTCATTTTTTAGGGAGATTTCCCATGCACAACTTTGCTCCGGAGCCTTTTGTATGCAAGCTAGGAGCAACCAACTACTGTCCTAGGAGTTAAAGAATTACTGAGGTTAGGTAGGATAGCTTCTCAACAGGAAACCTTTCCTTTACTTTGCCAGTGCCATTTGGCCCTTACAAAGGTGAATGGTTGATTAGACCAATCACCTAACTTAAGTAGTTGAAGTTAGTAAAAAACTATTGGGTTAGAGTTACGCTAGTCGCTTTTCACTTGTGACCAGCGTAACTTGAAAGAGAAGTAGAGTTTCCAGGTTACCATATGGAAATTCTTGCATTAAAGCAAGGTTGTTTTGTCCACATTTGTAGACAAAACACTTCCTTGGCTCTATCCATTGAAATAGACAAAGGTGAATGGTACGAGCTTCCAATCACATAACCTTTGATGAGGGAATCCTTTTCTAGTCTAATCCCATTTTCCTAAACGGACAGGTGTGTCAGAATAGTCATATATCCTACGCGGAAACCTACCTTATATCTGGGGTTTTCCTGCCAAAGCAAACTAGGGCACATGCCCCCTGGGTTTAGTCACATTCACTGAATCACTCGCGCTCATTAGGTGGATGGATTAGATGTTGATGAGACATTCCTTGTGCAAAAAGACCAGTTAGGGATGGCATTTGACTAGTAGCCATGTTTGAACCAGGGAATGAAAGTTGGTTAACAAGATGGACCATTATACCTTCATATAGGAAACACATCACCTCAAAAGAGTGAGGAAACAATAGCTCCCATGCTGTAAATGTAGTCACACCCAAGGAGTAGATTGTAATATAGAGGCCCCTGGACTACCATCACATTTAGATAAATGGTGTTCCTTCTCAAAGTTATAGGCAAATTTGGAAGGATCGCTAATGGTTGACTGGTTCCTTTGTTAAAGCCTAACAGATTTCGAATCTTAGGCAGAAGCAATGGCGAGCCAAGTGCTTTCCAAGCAGTTGAGGAAAGGATACTCATAGAAGCCCCTCCATCTATCATAGTACCATCCATGATCATTCTGTAAGATTGTACTATGATTCAGAATGGTACATTAGATGGTAGGCGAGGTCTCCCTAGTAGATTCCAATCGAAGGAAATGACTAGGTTGCTTAGAGGAGGGACTGAATAAATGAGTAGGTGAATCTCTAACGAACTTCCTTCCTATAGTAAAGGAACGGGTAGATTGCCCCCATGTTCATCAGATTCTGTTTTAACAAAAAGAATTTGAATGGTGTCGTTCTCATTCTCTTTGGTGACTATATCATCTGAAGGTGGACCTTCTGAAGACAAGACTGGGTCGACTGCTATCTCAACCTGTTGAATTTGGTCTGGTGTGGACTCAAAGGGTTTATCTTCAATGATAGGTGCTTTGACCGACAACAAAGGTGTGTCAGTCAGATTTTCAACTAGCGATAATCTTGGCAAGAGTTTCTTATATCTAGGAGGAAGTCGTTGCGGTGAAGTAGGACAGTTATTCAAGACTCTTTTAGCTTCATCCAAGAATGGACAACAGTGGAGGGCATGATCGCCTTCACATAGTCTACATGGAATTTAGATCTTCCTTTTTTTCCATTCACTTCGTTTTCACTAGTTGATGGTGTGCTCTCAACATGATTGTTAGAGGTTGAAGACACCGAATTGTGCAAGTAGGAAGACTAGTCCGTTAAGATATGTGGGATGCAAGGACAATCTCGATGATAGTGATCTCCTTTGCAAATGACACATGGAGATTTAGGTTTGGATGGTGCAGTGTGTGGATTTTCGCTAGACTATGCATGATTACTCCCTTTCGTCGTTGGTTTCTTCTTCTTCTCCTCCTTCCCTTTCTCCTTCTTCTCAATTACTTGGTTTTTAGCGTTACTAGCTTCACCCAGAAAAGAGGAAGAAGGAGAGGGAGAAACAAATGAAATAGAAGGCAGGGGAGTGACTTCAGTATCATCTGGTTGCTGATTTGATTATTGAGGAATTACGGTGTTTTGAATGATAGAGGTCGAGAAAAGCCATACTGGCGGGCCAATTGTGAGTCTTGGAAGGGACAATGTAGCCATATGTGGAGCACCAACATCTCCCCAAGAAGAGAAAGGACTAGGATTCCCCCCACCGGAAAATCCTTGATTGGTGGACTCCATTTTTCTCAACCTAAGACCAACGAGGGAACAGTGATGTTATTCCGATTAAAATAAATTTTATGACGCTTTGACACAAATTGCTTTTTCAATTTTAAATAGTCGAGAAAAAGCTAAAGATGACTCTAGTCGCCTTTGATTTTTAATGAGCCTGAAGTGACAAGTGCTCAGATGGACCTTTTCTTTTAAGGAGTCTAAAAAGGAATGATGGTGACTACTCTGGAAATCTAGACAAAGGGATTACCAGATCAATCGCAAAATTGCAGAATAATTTTTACATATGGCAGTCAATCTTCCTGAATGTTGTGTTCAGTGCATTGCGATCGATAGTGCGGCAGACACGGCTTCCTTAGGATAAAGGATATAGCCTATTGTGGTCTCCCAATATATACTCGACGGTACGTGGGAGCACAAGTCTGTATTGGAACTTGTCGTATCAAAGAGGAGCAATCACCCAACCTATGATGAAAACAATAGCTACTCGGATTTACGATGCCGGAATACGTCTCTAGCCTAGACTTCTAGATGTTGTGCGTTAGGTTCCAAAGTGTTTTTATGTTCATTGAGGTTTATTTTACATTTCATCTTTCTTAAGAAGTTTTCCTTTAAGGTTCACCATGTGATGTAGATATACAATTCCTAAATATATAATCTAAGATGATAAATAGTTGTTTATTTTCTTTTAGCAATGAAAATCCTAGCTACTAAGGAAAGAGAAGTAAAATTCTTTCAACATAGAGCAGAGAGCACACACTAAGATGCACTGTCCTAAATCAATTTCTGCATGCAATCTAAATGCAAATGCACATGCATGTATTTGTTTTTCAGTTTCCTTAATGTGAGAATGACAAAAAGAAAACTAAGTATAGATCTGAACTATCTTTTCTCAAAGCGACACTTTAGCAATTTCTTTTAAAAAATGAAAGGAAGACTAAGACAACACTTTCAATTTTGACTTGAAAACTTCTTTTGACACTTCGAAGAATTGATTATTCAAATCAAATACAATAGCAAAAGTGTAATCAACTATCTAAAAGAGGAAGATTTTACGACACTCTTTTCTTTGATTGAGAACGACACTTGTGACACTTTCAAATCAAAAGACAACAATTCAATTAAGCTATTTTTTGCAAAGGAAGACTGTAAATGTTGAAAAGTACATAAAAACCGTTCACAATTCCTTAACAATGGAGGTTGAATAATGCAAAGGAAGAAGGTTTCAATAGTTATATACTCATCATAGACACCAAAAGTACTGAATAGAGCTGAAAACAATGAAAAAAAAACCAAAATCTTGAGGCAGAAATAGTCTCATTCAATCATCACACCTATAACAAAGGGAAATAGGGATGCATCTCACTTGTAACACACAGGAGGTGCGATGCATCCAAGTTTCCAATGAGAGACAATGCGATGGTCCAGGGATGAGACTTAGCATGGTTTTCACTCACAGTTTGCAGCTAAGTTCAGAGATTTAGGCTGAGCTAATGATAGGTAGTAAACACAATGTATAGGGGATTATATAATGAGGTTATTTGAGCTACCACCAGGGCACTTAGGATGTTTGCAAGTCAGATGTTCAGTTCATAAACTAACCTGGAGATTGACTCAAGCAACGTTGATCTACTTTACAGTTGCATAGAAAAAGAAGTTCGAAGGCTAGCTGGCTTAACTTCAGGCTCTGTCTGTAGTTTATAAAGCAAACAATAGTAACTAACAATCAAACTATTCATTCCCCAGTAGAGTCGCCATTTTATTATCGGCAAAACTACTGTCCATTCTGAGCTACTAGTCCCACTAAGACGGGTAGCTATCTTAGAAACAAACAAACTAAAGTTACTTGTGTTTTCCTTTATGAGAGATAGATGAGAGAGAAGCAGAGAGTACCAACCTCAGTCTTTCGCTTGGCTCCTTGCTTGTTTCCTCCCCTTTTCGACAGTGCTTTGCCACTCTTTCCTCACTTGTCCCGCTTCAAAGAATGCTTGTAGAGTCAAGGAAGCATAATACCATGAAATCATAGATATATATAACCATAAACAACATAGGATCAGATGTATATTAACCATACAAATGCATACATCAATACAAGATTCAGAAATATACAAGAATATGGAGGAAAACTCAGATAACTTTATTGATAAAAGTAGTATAAGAGAGGATTACAACCCAGTGGTCTGACCCAGTACCATCCTCCCAGCATGAAAGCCCTCTTCACCTCATGAAAAGCTAGATAACCCAACACTACAATGTTTCACAAAGAAACCAACAACACTCCCTTACATAAATACAAAATTCCAGCCTTTGGATCTCTAAGATGAGGGATCCATATATAGATATTTGTAGGTGGGTGAGTTAACTTCTAGGATTTTGATTAGTGTCATTTCATTCATAGTTCTTAGTTCCACTTGGATATTTCATGATCTCTTACTCATCCCTGGGCAAATTAAAAGAGGCAAGTGTCAAATGAGAAGTTTCTAGAAGATTCTTTGGGTTTCCACCTAGCAAACTGCCTTTGCCATTCGTCTACTCTCACTCATCGCACCCTACAGAAGTGATTTTCAGTATGCATCGCACCCTGTATGTGTAACAGGTGAGGTGCATCGCACCCTCAGCATGGGGCAGTCTTTATGGTCCAGTTTTGACCAGTTCTAAGTAGTTTTTCAGGGAGAACTTTTGGGAAATGATGTAAGAAACTGACCTTGTTCCATTAGGGTATGAAACAACACTTTTAGGGGTATAGAATTCCTTGGTTTAAGGACATATGTGATTAGGGTTGCAGTGCCCAAATATGTCTATAACATTAAGCAAAGGGATGATCTCAAGTGAAGAGAGGTGAATTTTGAAGTTGGGGATCTAGTTCTAGCTCATTTAAGGAAGGGAAGGTTTCCATAGCGTGAGTACAATAAGATGAAGTTGAAAAATATTGGTCCTTGCAAAATCCTGAGGAATTTTTCAACAAATTCTTATAAGATCGAATTTTCTCTGGAAATATGAATTTCCCTTATATTTAATGTTGCAGACTTGTACCCATATTAGAAGCCTGGAGAGTAAGCACAAAATGAAGAAGAGAAGATTCATTGGGAGACACAGATACCTACAACTCATAATCTACAAATGGAAATGGCTCTTCACAAAATCCCATCAAAAGAACCAGAAATAAAAAATTAGTATGAGTACATGTTAAATGGAAGGGTCTTCTAGCTGAAGAAGCAGTTTGGATGGAAGAAGTAGAGATTCTGAAGCATGCCATCATTGTTGCGGATCTCATGTATTGGATTCCATGAAACCTTTATTCCAAGGGAGTTCGATGCAGGAGCATCACTCCAAATTTTTCTCCAACAACAACTCTTGTAAATATCCAACATTTGACTGTGCTTGTGTGTCCCTAGAGGGAAATTATACCTATTTGTTTTCTTTTCTACTTATAGATGTGGCCCTTTGTGGGACAACTATTTAATTTGTTAGTATTTTGTTTCTAGAACAAGGTATTGTTGGTTGTTGTTGCTAGCATACTTAGGTTCTGTTAAATGATATTCCTCTTTTATCATGTTATATACATCTATGTAAGCTCGGAACCTCATGGGTGTATGGTGAGACCAAGAAAAATAAGTGAATGACTTCATTTATGTCCGAAAAACTTTGTTGGAAGTTTTATTGTTTTTGGATTTTCATTTAAGCATTCATCTATGGTTCTTATTCTTTTAGCCAAGAAGCCTTGTGCAAATGTGATGGGAGGAAGGTAAATTTGTAAGGCACAGATAAGGAATGAATGAATTGGTTTTTTTTGTGCCTTGAGTAATTTATCATGCTTTTTAACTTTTGTTAATTCATTGAGGTTAATATGGGTTTTGATGTCTATCTATTTGAATCGAAGGCCCTCTATTATATTAATTGCGGTAAGGTAAGGCCATATTTGGTGGTTTTGTCTCTCACTAGTTCTCGAGTAGAGTTGAGTTCTAGATAAATTCGACCAATCAAGCTTGAGTCACATTAAAGGAGAAACAAAATTTCATTGAAAAGGTGAAAGGTCTTCACTGTGGAGGTAGTCAAAATTAACATTCTCTTGCTTCTTTTCGGTTATTTTAGTATTGTGGTCCCATGGTTGGAGGTCGGCCTCCGAAATGTATGCAAGTGTGATTATTCACTAATTATTCCCAACCTACGTGAGGTCTTGTGGAGTCTTTAGGAGTGGACAAATTGGTGGCTACATGAGGATTTTTGGAGCCCCCACTTGTTTTCGTGGACCAATTGGTGGCAATATGAGGATTTTGGAAACCTCCACTTGTTCTCAAGTCCAACCATGACTTCTGTATAAATTTCCTACTAATTGGAAGTTGGAGGAAATAGTAGCATTCACGTTCATGGTTAAACACTTTAAGAAGGATTAAAGTGTAAGTTGCATCAATTGAAAACCATCAGTATCACTTACAATTGTAAACTAAAAATAAATCCACCATCCTCCACAACTACTTACAATACCTCTCTTGTCAACTTCTAGAATGTACAGTTTCCACTACCCTCTATTAAGTTCAATTATTTATAGTACTTTGTAACTGAAAGAAATTTTTAGTTTTTGAATATTTCACAGAATGTTAGTGAAAGACCAAACAATGATTAAAGGCTATGGATGTTTCTTTGGTAGAAAAAATCTTTCTCCATTCAAACACACTGCCAAAAGAAGGAAAACAATAAAGCAGATTCCATTCTATGAAATATACTGATGACATTTTCCCTTTGCATTATTCACCTCCATCATCCTCTGGTACCAAGTTCTAATAACACTTTTCTGCTAAGAAAGTTGAAAGTTTTGTTTTGTCTAGAAAGATCCTAGCTAGTGCATGTTATAATATGTTCAACTGCAACTATATTATATTTTCTCGTTTCTACCTAACATCACGTACTCCGCTAGGTTGTGGCATTACTTAAAACTCCCCATAACCTAAAATTAGGCTCCTAAAATGATGTTGCAATTTCTAGCCTGTGCTAGAAATGCTTTGTGCCAGTGCAATTTTCTAAATATGTAATCTAAGGATAAGTGTATACATCCTTTAATATCTTTGCAGCATAGACATGCAATAAAAATTTAATTCATCTTACTTTTAGTATACTAATATAAGAGGTTGAATTCATACTAGCATTTGCACCGCATGTTGCAAAGGAAATGCTGTAAGGCAGAAATTCCAAGCACATACAAGCAGCATAATAACATGCAGTCACAAACAAGCTCAGAATGATGGTATCGATACCAATTAGAATTGTATCAATTTATTCCAAAGACAAACAATGTTCCTTTTATATTCAACTTTGGTTTGTTTATCAATGTTCTTGAAAGTGAGATATCATTTGCTCATGGAAGAAACCCTGAATTAAGCCATAAACACTACCCCATCTGGGTTTGCATATCATATACTTCATCCAATGTAAATGTGACCTCCAACTTAAGTCGATTTGGCATCATCAAGCAATGCAATGAAACTAAGGAAATCCAAAACTCTACTAAAGTTGCCATGTCATCTGTCTGAATATATACAACACATCAAAACATCAAAGAACTTTTCCCTTCTGCTTCTTAACATTTTGATATGGCATACTCTCAGGCTAGGCACATAGGACTAAGACTTCAAATCAACAAAAAAGGGAGAGGAATGAATCCCAAAGAAAAAACCTAGTTTTGTCATCTTGATCTTGGAGCTCCTCAAATGTGAGAGTTTTACACAATTTAGAACCTATTCTAGAGAACTTTCTAATCAAGCTCAATGCTTTGAGGGTTCTTGATTTCTCCCATACCCAAATAGAGTCACCACCAACATAGGTCACCTAACTCACATTGCTTGAATTTCTCACATTTAATTCTACTAACATCAAGGGATTGCCTCTAGCTATATTTAGTCTTCAAGGCTTCAACTCTTGGATCTTTCAGACTGCAAATTATTAACATCATTTCCAAGTAAGATGTCTAAACTCACTTTGTTCAAAAGACTACATTTGAGTATGGGTATGGAAAAAGCTTCGAATGATCCCACAAATGTTATGGATCTAAAGAATCTCCAAATCTTATAGAGATCCATTTAGTCTTATTTTCAAAATTTGATGCACTAGCAACCATAATCGGAAATTGGCAAGAAATGAGGCAGTTATATTTACATCACATAAACAGGAATAAGCTTAAGTACAATCTTCTCGATGAGATGCAAAAGATGAAGAAATTTCAGAGTCTTGTATTGGATGATTACATTGGAGTTAAATTTCCGAAATAGATGTGTGACTTTCAATAGCTGGAAAGGTTAGAATCAGATGGCAGTCACTATGTGAAGGAGCTTCCCCCATTGGAGATATTGTCCACTTTGAAATTTCTAAAACTAAGGAATTACTCCAACATGAGAGACTTGCGAATAGGCATCTCTAGAGATTCAGGGGTATTTCCGGTGTTAGAGACCATGCATTTGTCTAGTGTGACCAAGCTCCGAAGAATTGCTAAGGAAGGTGTGTTGAAGGTAGGAACACTACTCAAACTCTGTGTTTTGAAGATACAAAAGTGTTTCAGCTTGAGGAAATTAACCAAAGGGATGGAAAATTTAGACAATTTGATAATATATGGTGATAAACATTGGTGGGAACAAATAACTTCGGAAGACAATAACATGAAAATGCAACTTGACACATTATTCAAGAAAATTTAGATGATAGTTAGAAATTTCAAAATGTAATATTTAATTGAAGTATAATAATTTGTAAATTCTAGGATTGTGTTCTTTCCATTAGTCAATAATCTGTAATTTTTGTTATTGATAATTAAATTGATTTAAAATATTTTTAATGAATTTTAATTGTGAAAAGATAGCTTTATTTATGATTTTGAGTAAATGCTACATGTATTTGTTTAGCCTATCAAGATCAACAATAATAGAGGTCTTCAGGATCAAAGATTCTTGCAGAGCCAAAAACACTACCTAATATGGGTTTGCATGTCATACACTTCAGTCAGTGTAAATGTGATCTCCAACTTAAGTCAATTTGGCATCATCAAGCAATGTAATAAAACTAAGGAAATCCAAAACTCTGCTAAAGCTGCCATGTCATTTGTCTATATGTAGACAACATGTCAAAACATGAAAGGACATTTCTCTTCTGCTTCTTAACATTTTGATATGGCATACTCTTAGGCTAGGCACATAGGACTAAGACTTAAAATAAAAAAAAATGGGAGAGGAAGGAATCCCAAAGAAAAAACCTAGTTTCTTCATCTGAACCATGGAGCTCCTCAAATGTGAGAGTTCTAGACAATCTTGAATTAATTTTCCAATAGTTCTAGATCTACTAGAAATAAACACAATGAAAACTAGGCCAACAAATAGGCTAGTCACTTCCTCCTCATCAGAGGTTTTCGCTTCAAATAACTTACAAACCTTTTCACCATAGACCAAATTGGGTGAAGGGATTCCATTTTCATCATTTGCAGAATTTGGCAAGGTACCTACAACATGAAAAATGATGCTTATGAACAAAAATCCATTCTAGTAAAGCATAGGAAAAACTTCAGTAACTTTGGCACATTACCATGCCTGCAATTGTTGCCACAGAAACAAAGCCACTTCTTACCTAACATATAATTTTAGTGTAATGCATACCTATGACTGCCAATTGAAAAAAATTATATATAAAGGTTCAAAACCACGTCGAAATCCCTTGCATCCAATCTGGAAATATACTAAGCATTTGCAGTTATAATTGTGGTTGTGTGAAGTAAAAATGACACGATAAAGATCCATAGAAATAGCATTCACTTGAAGGGAAAATAAATTCATTAAATTAAGATGAAGTAGCGATTTTAAACAAATTCTTGGAGATAACACTAAGAATTTGTTTAAGATGGTTCTCATACAAAGGGACTAATCTAAAGGATTGGAAATAAAAATTCAATTAGCTTATTCTTGCATTTGACATTTGAAAATTGGATCAAAATCTCTCTCCATATCAATATGCCTCAGGAAAGCCTACCCCAGTCAATCCCTTTTCCTCTAAATAAAATGGAGATACTTTTTTATATCATCTATAGCAGTGTGTTTTTGGACAGCTAACCTATTGAATGCCTCTTTTTGCCCCACTGATGATGAACAAATCTCATGCCTCTGATCTTATGAAGTAGAACTCGATGAAGATGGAGAAGCATCAAATGCTTCCATTCATTCATCCATCAAAATCTGTCATTAAATGTATTTAATCATCCATCAAAATCTTTTGGTAGCAGAATTCCTCACTGTAGAGTGCCATGTCACCCCTGCAATAATCAGGAATCAGAGAATGAGACTAACTCTTAAGAATGGGAAATTTTAATCAATTAAATCAATTCTCAAAGGTTTAAAGCAATCGTGTCATCATTATAATAGACCTGTACAAGTAGATGTCTTTTGCATGGTTCAATTATTTTTGTCAAAGATAACAAGCCCTGAGAAAATGGGCAACGAGAAAAACTGGATCATTTGAATAGGGTATTGCACAAGTTCACACTCTATACCACGATGAGTATGCATGTTCTCTGTGCTCAAATTTGAATCAAGGGATATAACACAAGTAAAGCTCTCTGAATTCTCCATTCCTGTTTGATGGGTGGATTCTACAAATCCATGGGGAGAACCAATCAGTATTGTCTTGCTTTGCTACTTGTGAGAACTCAATTGGAAATCAAAGTTGTTTTGAGGCCAATAAGTGATCCCAATTCCAGAAAAGGTATTCAAATCCAATGAAGCAATTGGGATTTTGGCCCCCTTTGAATCTGAGGACCCCTTTGGATTGAAACCTATTGAGATCCTAAGAGCATCGCAAAACTTGTTCTTGTCTTTTGGAAAACCTCTGGTGGGTGATGAATCTGATGGGTAATCAGGCATAAGATGAAGCATCATAGTCTCTCTCTGATTTTCCTTGATGCTACTGAGAACTCACCCCTCAACTAACCCACTTAAACTCCCTTCTTAAACTTTCTTAGCACACTCTATTCAATTGAAAAATAAAATGATGTTCAAACCCCAAAATTCCTTGTACACCATTTGCATGCACAATCCCATACAACTTCGGGTACACTCTTCCACAAAATGTGTAGGAGTCCTTGAAATTAGTGACAAATATAGTGCAATAAAGAAAACCTTGCACTACAAACCTGGTCTAAACCTCCCTAGATGTAGTGAGCATATAATGGTCCTAGTGGGAGCCTAAGAGAGCCTGTAAAGAGAACAAACATGATTGCAGGATTTCTGCATAATGAGAATGATCAGCATGCTACACAGTCTTTGTTGATGAATATCATTGTTCAGCTATCAAATTGAAAAACTGCCAAATGATTTCATGTGCCCCAAGCTGGTGAGTTTCATCTTATTTGAAAATCCATTAATCTATTCTATTCCAGAGAACTTTCTAATCAAGTTCAATGCTTTGAGTCACTGCCAACATCGGTCACTCAAATCGCATTGCTTGAATGTCTCACATTGAATTCTGCTAACATCAAGGAATTTCCTCCAACTTTATGCAGTCTTTCTAGGCTTCAATTCTTGGATCTTTCAGACTACAAAGTGTTAACATCATTGTCAAGTGAGATGTCTAAACTCACTTCATTCAAAAGACTACATTTGAGTATGGGTATGAAAAAAGCTTTGAATGATCCCACAAATGTTATGGCTTTGAAGGATCTCACAAATGTTATAGAGATTCATTTAGTCTTATTTTCAAAATTTGATGCATTAGAAACCATAATGCGAAATTGGCCAGAAATAAGGCAATTATATTTGCATCACATAAATAGGAATAATCTTAAGTACAATTTTCCCAATGAGATGCAGCAGATGAAGAAGTTGTAGAGTCTTGTATTGTATGATTACATTGGAGTGAAATTGCCCAAATGGATGTGTGACTTTCAACAGCTGGAAAGGTTATAATTAGATGGCAGTCACTATGTGAAGGAGCTTCCTCCATTGGAGAGGTTTTCCACTTTGAAATTTCTAAAACTAAGGAATTACTCCAACGTGAGAGACTTGGGATTATTATTTTAAAGAAAAAATCAATAGCAAAGAAACTGGTGAAATAGCAGAGACAGAGCACCGAAGAACAAGATGAAAGAGATGTAAGTGTGTAGAGAAATGGGGAAGGAGAAGGAGAAGGCCAAGTCCAAGTGTAGTCATAGTAAGAAGGAGAGGGCTTGTACCAGCTCCTCTACAGCTCCTGTGGCCTCATGACTCATTGGCAAATGTATGTAAATCAGTTTACATAATCCATATAATACATAGATGAAACTATTTTGAATTGTATGTTTGGCTCAAAATACAATATGTATCTGTAAAACAAAAACGTATCCCAAAGATAAATTTCCAGTATATATAGACCTATAATAATCCCAAAAAAGCCAAACATATTCCAAAAATAAATTTCCACTATATAGACCTATAAAAATCCAAAAAAAGCCAAGATAAACATATCCAAGGCAAACATAACCAAAACCTATAGCAAGGTCAAAACATTCAAAATATAAACAAGTAAAAAGAGTTAGGTGTAGCATATACTAAGATGCAGACACTATCTCATGGCCCCCAAAGCTAGATCATAAAACAAAATAAACCAAAGCCTACATGTTCTAGTGGCACAAATATCAAAAGTAAGCCTAATTTGAATAACACAACTGTTCCAATAACAAAATATCTTTAGTAAAATAGTGGCATTTAACATCCTACATACTAGGCATAGCTGTAAAAACACTCTTGGAAGTAAATGCATGAGATGTGACCTATGATCACATAATTACACCAAGCTCAACACTATTGTTGGCATGATGTGTTCTGCAATTGGACTAGATACCAATGGGGTTTCCAAGTGTGGTGCTTTTATCAAGGAAGAATGATAAAGAAGATTGGCATCAATCCATACCAAAAATAAAAAACATTGTTAGAACAATACTTACAATGTCTGGACTTGCACCTAATTGGATTTTAAGCCTAAAATTAATGAATTAGATCTTGGACACCACAAAATATATGCATTTAAACTATACAGGAAAAATGGTCCACGCCATAAATGTTGACCCTCAAAAATCGCACATCCCACACGGTGTCATGGTTAGATAAATTTCAGTGTCATTTAGCTAAGATTTACAGTTAAATGGCCTTGAATATTGAGTAGAAAATATTTCGGTCGCAACAACACTAATGGCCCAAGAAACTCTTTAAATCACCCATTCTCTAAGGGGGATTAATAATAAAATTTCATTAATGCTTCTTTGCATGCACTGAATAACAGATAAACCCTTCCCAACGAAAATCAAAATAACCCTTAGACTTATCAATACATAAGGATCTAAGTGGCTAAGAGCCAACTTGTAATTTTATGAAGGGTAGCTCTGTTGAGGGTCTCTCGAAATTCTTCGCCTGTCCTAGCATCATCCAAGTCAATTGCGAGCACATGGCGACCACCAATTTACCCATGGAAGTGCCCATAAGCAAACCCTTCCTCTATCCGGACTGCTAAAACCCTAATTCAGATGCCTGTCAATCTCTCTCCAAAATTCAGACATTTTGCACGCAAATTGAACTTGAAAGTGCCAAATGCATATTCATAGAAAAATCCAAAATTTATCTCATCAAATTACCTCTGTATCAAAATCCGATGAAGAAACTGAATAAAAACTGGGCATGGATATCCTCATCGAACCAATTTTTCCACCTCTCATGGCATTCATTATGTGTACCCTCAATTTTAGTGTCTCAAGCCCAAGTGGCCACCCTGCTTGGCCTGCTCCATCTTGCAAAAAGTACCACATGGAAGACTCATTCACTCACCTGAGAGCATACAACTTCATCAAATGTTTGTGGGGATAAAGAAACATAAACTACAAACTGCAGATCTCCATAAAGAATTTGAATCTTTTGCAAAGTAATTGATATTGTAAGGAGTCTCCACTTGGTGATCCATGGAGGAGTATAAATTATGATGAATAAATTCATATATGTATCTATAGCTTCCCTGGAAACTTAAGTATATATCAACATCATTCAATTAAAGATCAAATCTGCAAACCATCATGACACTGGCCAAAGAAAGGTAAGAAATGTCTGAATGAATTCCTATTTGTGAACAAGGATAATGTGTTGGTAGATACGTACCCAATTCTAATCCATAGCGAAGAAACTGGTGAAATAATAGACACAGATATCTGAAGAACATTGTTAGACGAGGCCACAAAGGAGCATTGCCATGACAACAAGGTGAGCAAGGTTTCCACTCCTATAAGCCAAGGAAGAGGCCTAGGATTGGTATCCCCACTCCAGACGTTGGGTAATGGCTCCTCCTCTGCATCATAATGTCCCGCATATAATACTTTCAAAGCAAACTGTAATGCCTAGCTAGGAAGAACCTGCAGAATTATTGTCAATGCCTAGATCTAGAGGAAGGCAGGGTAAGAAAAAATGCCTAGATCGAAAGAACGTGTAAAATCACTATCAGTGCGTGGATTTAGAGGAAGGTCCGGTAGGAGGAAAAATTCATTAGAGAATGGTAATCGAATAATACCAATTTCTAATCGGATGGAAGAGACCATTTCTATCGTCTAACACCTAAATCAATGACTCACAACAGCACAGATGGCATGGGAGAAGAGTTGATTTCAGAGAGAAACGGATTACAACATAAAAATATGCATTATCGAGTAAGATCTCCTATCTTTTATGAAAAAGGACAGAGGCTCAACCTCTACAACATAGCCATGAAGTAAAATTTAAATTCAGTTCTTGTTTCAAAATATTAATTATAGGCATAATTACCACAATTGATTAATGACCTTGGGATCCTTTTGTTTTTTGTAAGTAGTAATGTAAGTGGGCTTTCTGCTGTCATTATTTTTTGTGATATGCTTCATACATATTTTTTTATTAATAGAAAACCAAAAATTAGAAACATAGTTTGAAAATAAAAAAGTTGAATTCAACATGGCTTTCAAATAATATAGGAAAAACTAAGTTATTATATTTGGCATGAAAAGGAAAACTTGATAATAGGTATTAAGTTGTTAACTCAGCTTAGACATAGGTTAACATTCACTTCTTTCTCAAGAATAAGAGTTCTTTTTTTCAATGCTAAAAAGAAGGGGATTAGATCAACTGTCAAATATCATTGCCATCCCTTCCATTCCATTGGATTCATTTACATGTCTCTATAGGACCCCAAATGCACAACATAATTGGGTACTTCTGAGTCGTGAACCCTCTTATCTAGGGTTTGTTTACGAATATCAATTTTTTTCATTGGTAAACTAAATACAATAATTAGCCCCAACCTCTGTTGGTATGTGCCAAATATAAGTATCAAATGAAAATAAAACTAAAAAAACACAAAAAATCAACTTCTATGAAATATACAAATAGTCGGTTAAATGAGATCAAACACTAAATACAAAAAAATCTCCAAAAGACCTAACACTTAATTCAAAATAGAAAATAACCATTTATGAAACTTAGACCATCTTACATATATATAGTGGAGAAAAAAAAACCACAAATGCAAAATGCAACAAAAATGATAAAGTAAAATATTAAATCAGCTATAAGTATTACCAACATCGCTTGCACTCTAATGGATTCCCCTATATTATATCATAATTTTACAGGGACAAAATGTTCACAGTGTCTTCAAACAAACTTCAGTGAATAACCAAAATTACATAAAAATATTTTGGCAAGTGCAAAAGTGCTCTTAGCTAGAAAAGCTACGTGATGATCCATCCCTAAGAATTCCATGTGATTGTCCATACAGTAGTTCAATAATCCTCTTAGAATTGTATTTCAAAAGGGTTATCTCACCCTATATCACGGCATATTTAATTATGTTCAAAAGACAATACAAAAGTGGTTTGGAGTCTCTCAAAAGACATTCATCAAAGCTGACGAGAGACATTGTGCATAAGATTGAAGCATAACACTCGTTGGCTCAAATTTCCCCAATCTAAAAACAAAATATAAAAATATTATAATATTTAACAATCGTGCATATCCCAACCTAATATCTTAGGACCAAAGAATACACTAAAACTATAAAAAAGTGGGTTAGAACCTACCAAAACTTAAAGCACTAAAAAGTGCATAACTCTTGGGATGGATCATGGTACCACCTGGCAGAGTCGCACATCAAACGACAGGCGATGGGTTCTCCCATGTTGGAGTTTAAGGAGGGGAACCCTACATTCGTGGTATCGCAAACACTGCCAATCGTAAGATCAACGGTGTATGTTCAATGCGACACCCCTTCCCTTTTGATCTGAAACCACCATAAGCGGGTGTCTCAGGGTGGTAAGCGGTTTCCGTAAAGCTCCAACTGAAACCACTTGCGTGGAAGTTCATTGTCGTCATGTCACCATGCGTCACAAGTGAGCCAGAATATGCAAGTCGGTCCACGTTGGAACTTAGCCACATCACCTACGGAAAATAAAAGCGAGATGTGATAATTCTTGTACAAGACATAAACTTAAAGATGAGAAACAACATAGATGAGTGTTGACAAACGGAATTCTGTCAAAGCACATGCTAGTTTTGAAGATACTATTACCTTGCTCAAATAAAGTCAGATGAGAAATATAATTAGTGGGAAACGACCCATAATCCAAAAATTATTAGAAGTGATTCAACAGAAAATCATTGAAGCTGGTGGCCTGACCTCGTTGTTGATGCTTGGAAATTTCGGGAGACGAAACTATTCAGAGAAGTTGTGCTGGTGTTGTTGCTAATTTGGCTATGAATAAAAATCAGGGGCATAATAGTATTAAACTACTCGTTAGGATAACCAATAAAGTAGAGGATCCACAAATCTTTCGTATGGGGACAAAGGGGAAGTTTGTGAAAAGAAAGTTTGGGAACTATTTTTCTTTTTTCATTTTTGTGATCTAGCAGCAGCAGTGACAAAAGAGAGTGATTCACATTCAAGTCCGTTGAGAGAAGAAATTATGAGTGATTCTCTTACTCTAGAAGAGACTTGTGGTGAGCCACCACCCAAAAATGATTTCGTAACGCGCAAAGAGCAGGCACCTGTGGAAGAGTATAGCCTATCAACTGACGGTTAATATTGGTCAAAGCATAAAGACATACCATCAGATGACATGCAGGACCTACAAACTTGTCGAAGTCCCACGTTAAACAATTTTGGGAAACCACTTCTGAACACGATCTATGGTCTAGATTGAATGTGCGGGTGTCCCCATCATTTCTGAAATCGCCAGAGGGGTTGCCGCATAGTTGTTTTCTGGTATGTTTAAAACCACCACAAGACATGATCAAACACTGGCCCCGCATGACCTATTATCATTTTAAACTTTGTTTCATATCTTTATTACGGGGTCAAAGGCCCGAAATGTAATCTGAAAATATGTTGTAAAATTTGTAAAAGAGGCGGGATAGCTTTTTATTATTGAAAAAAAAAAAATCCTTAAATTATTATATATATATTACTATACTATTACTATTATAGATAATATTAAAACCTTTAAGGTCTGTAATTTTTATTTTAAAACCATTTTTGTAAAAAGTGACAATTTTATAACAGTTTTACATAATTAATCAGATAATTAGTTTTGGAAGAAAAATAAAAGACCGGACAGTGATGTAATCTTGAAGTTTTTCAGAAATTTTGTTAATAAAGGTGAGTTTGATCTTAACTTTGGGAAAGTTGTAGTCTTGTTATTGTTTCTATGTGTTTAACATTTCATTATATTTCTTTTTGATGGTATGAATGTATGTAGTAGGGTTATTTAAATCAGTATTATGAATTTACTTATCTAATTATTTAATATAAATGATATTTGTGTTTTTTATTTAAAATTTTTAATATGTGTTTCATTATTTTCAGAAATCCATTCTCTTTCATCATGTCTTTCTATAGGTGATTCAGGAGGATCTCGTCCGATCAATTACATAGTTTCAATGTCGTCGTTAGCATTCCTTTCAGTGTCCTCATTTTTGACAGTGTTGGTTATGGATGAGGTTGTTCAAGTGATGTTTATGGTTTTTCATGGTGTTCACTTGATATGGTGTTGTACCTACTTGTCGACAAGTGTTCATTGTCAGTTCCACGAGGGTTGATCATCAACATGGGTGTGTCATCCATTGCAGGGGGTTTGATATGAGTTCGTCGTCATATGATGTTTGTTGCAAATGTCACTTTGTGACAATTTGATGTAAGTGGTTAATGTGGTCCTCATGGTCGTCATGACCTTCTTCGGGTTCTTCTTACCTGGTGATGGTTTGGATTTACAATATTATATTACACCTATTATAAACGTTGGATCCTAAACCTAAACCCTAGAACCTATGTCTAAAGACCTAATACCTAACACATTAGACCCTAACCCTAACCTATCAAATCCATGTATTAAGACATTAAACCTATGCTAATAGACCTAAACCCTAAGTCTACAACCTATCGAACCATATTACCACCCTAAATACATTACAATACATAAAACACATTAAATCTATCTGTTAAACCAATACATAACACTTTGTATTAACTCTCGGCCACATATAAAACATTACAATATATAACGCTCTTCACCACAGCGGGTGAAGATCGCACAAGGACTGTGGTTCATATGAACAACAGAGATGGTAGACCATGACTTCAATCCCTAGCCACGGGGAGTTAACGGCTCAGAACATGTCTAACTGTAACTACGCAGAGTAACATGTGACATGTGAACGCTTAGACCGTAACTGTGAGCATGTGAAAAATTAGACCGTGACTGCGTCAGAGAGGGTTGACAGCTCACAGTAACCGCCAGAGGTAGCTGTCACATGCAGAGTCAAAAAGCGGTTCCGAAATTGCTAGAACAAACCTGCATCAATGTCCATTTGTGATTAGCTTGTGACTTGTTCACATGGAAATAGTCAGCCAATGCGTCGTTTGATAACCACTGGCAGTTTTTGTTGATAAGCTATGGTATTTTTAGGTTTTGTAATTAAAGTTTGGGCTATTCTAATACAAAGACCTTGTAACCAACACCTATGGTGGATCTACGTTATAAGACCAAACCAATTCAAACTAATTCATACCAAACTTATCCTGAGAGACTTCGAATGTATTTGAAACCCTATAAATTCACCTTTTTGTTCATGAAGAAGGCATAACAGTGGTTTTGGGTTTTTGTTGCATGTTCTTGAGGTTATAGTCGATTTTGTTTTCAGTGTAACACGAGTATCCAAAGTTGGAATTGGGAACTGTCATAGGCGTTGGAAAGCTGGTTTAAATATATATCCTTTGATAGTGAGTAGAAATGCATGCATGCACACTTAGATCAGTCAAATTGCTGTGTAATCGACCTCTTTGGTTTCAATCCTAATAAAGCAGTCACTCATCTTCAAAGCAGACCCGGAGATGTAATCCATTAGGGATGAACTACATAATGAATTTTGTTGTCTGGTATCACTATTTTTTTGTTGTTTTCACTTCTGTTATGCATCTTGCTTATGTTTTATCCTCTGTCGTCAAGTCTTCTTCTGAAGAAGTTCTCACGATTTCAGCACTTTCGGTTAACATTCTATTCGCTAATGGCATAATCAATTCTACATTAGTTTTAACATATGATCATTTCAGATCATATAATTTGGTATCATGGCAGGTTTCGTTTGTAGAATTTTCCATTGAATGTTCACTAGGTCAAAGTGTAATGTGGAGAAGGAAAACTCGAGAAGATCGATCTAGAGATTGGAAAACTAAGAGTCGTTCATAAGTCAACCATGACAGGATCTGATGCAACTGAAAATACTAAAACTAAGATGAGTGATGAACAGTTTCAGCAAGCATTCTTGACTATGTAGCAAATGTTGGGAGAAATCTACAAAGACAAGAAGGCGAGAGATGCAGCTTCTTCTTCAAAGACATCAAAGAAGGGCAAAGGTAAATGTAAGGTTGATAAACCACCTTCACCTCCATCATCTCCATCATAATCTTCTTCTTCTTATTCTTCCAATGCAAAATCAGAAACAGAAAAGAAACCTAAGAAAAAATCTCTTTCGAAAATTTATGGGAAATTTGAGTTACCTATTTATGATGGTGAAATCAATCCTGAAAAGCTAGATAACTGGATTAAGCAGTTAGAAGTGTATTTTCATATTCAAAACATCTCTAATGATAAAATGAAAATTCAGTTAGTTACACTTAGAATGGGGGGAACAACTTTAATCCAGTGGGAAATTAAAACTTAGATAGATGTAAAGTAGAAAGGAAAAGTCATCTCATCATAGTCTAAGTTTTTTGAAAGCTCTTATGAAACAATTCTATCCTTTAGGATACATGTAGCAAGTTGTTATTGATTGGTAGCATTTGAGGCAAGGTAAAGGGCAAAGTGTTTAAGAGTTTACTAAGTAGTTCAGAAAGAAATCATTGGTACTTGGTATTTCATTGGATACACGTGAAACTTTGTTAAAATATCTTTGCATTTTACATTCATATTTGCAGCATATACTATCAATGTTTAATCATGATGATTTTGATGAAGTGTGTGATCAGACCATACATACTAAATCAGGTGGTAGACCATTGAAGTTTTCATTGCAATCATCTAAAGAGTTGGAAATCAAATATTATGATGACAGTAAGGGGAAGAACAATTCAGAGAGAAAGAAATGAGCGATAGCTCAGAAGGAAAGACTTAATTGTTCTCATTACCAAAGAATTGGTCATGATGAATCTAAGTGTTGGAAACTTCATCCAGAACTTAAGCCCAGAAGTTCCTTAAGGAGAAGGATGAAAAGAAAGTAATTGCAACAGTCCAGCAAGATCTAGGTTCCGATTCAGGTAATGAAAGGAGGATAACTGCTATGGTTACAACAAGTAAAACTTCTTACACTAGTTCAAGTTAGAATACTATTTCATCTTCATCAAACATAAATCCTTCAAATGAGGATAAAAGAGTTGAATTATTTAACATAAGGATAACTTCTAAGCACAAAATGATAGATACAATGTTTGACAGTGGATCACAAGCCAATTTAATATCTGAATATTTATTTAAGAGTTTGGGTTTGGAGACACAGAATCATTCGAGACCTTCACCATTAGGATGGCTAAATAAATCAACTCAGATAAAATTCACGAAATAGTGTTGATTAAGATTTTCCTTTACAACTAATTACATTGATGAAGTGGAATTAGATGTGGTTCCAATAGATATATGTGGAGTTGTCTTAGGAAGTCCTTATATTTATGATCATGATGCAGTATTTTACAAAAGAGAGCATAAATATAACTTAAGAAAGATGGGGTTTAATTTATTGTCAGGGGACATTAAAACAAAAATCATTTGAATTTAGCTGTTGCTAATCAGATGAAGCGATTAATAAGTTCAATTAAAATATTTGTAATCATGTGCGTAAAGCAACAACATAAGAAACAACATGATGTTTGTTTAGGTTATGAGTCTCAGCTTAAAGATATTTTGATCAAAGAGGTAGAAAATTTCCTAGTTCTATTTAAAGAAACCAAAGATCTTACTCATAAGAACAGAATACATCATGAACCACAATTGATGCCTAAAGCTCCTCTTCCTAATGTCAGAATGAATCAATTCATTCCAAATTTCGAAAATATTAGTTACACAGATGCAAGTCAGTATTGGGGAAAGTCAGTGTTAAATTTCTCTTGTATTGTGTCACCATTTCATGTTTCGAACAGTTTGGAAGCCCCTTTTCAAGTGGAGAGGAAGCCTTTTTGTTTTCATCTCAAAGTGTTTTCTAAAGCAGTGTCAAAGTATTTAAGGGAAACTTATGCATCAGGGGAAAGTGCTAATCAATGGTAAAATTATTTATAAATGAAGAAACAACGATTCAAACAAATCAATAGCTATTTCAATACTCTCAAAGACAAACTAAGTTGCAACAGTTTTCAAATTACTATTTGATGGGTTTATTGCAGCAATTTCACTTAGTAATCAAGAAATGGGAAAGTATATCAAGTCAAGTAGCTAGTTTGATGTCAAAAATGTCTTTGATTGTCTCTGTCATTCCACAATATAGATTGTTAATACATGTCAATGGTATTGAACAATATCCTCTAGAGATTGTTTTCAAATATCATTATGAATCACTAACTCATGGTATTTCATGGAAAGAAATAAATTCTCATGTTCATAACAGGTTGTTTGACCATCGTTGCAAGTTGTACATATTGCAGATGGATGGAACAGGTCACTGATTCAAAATGTGCCATGGTTAGCATCATTAGGGTCATCAATTTCACATGATTGATCGAATGTATTAGTACATCATCAGGGCAAAGTGGAGAGTGAGCGAGCTCCACCCTCATCAATTATTTGTTTAGTCAAAATTTTGTGGTCCAAAATCTTTCAAGTGGAGAGGATTGATCTAGGGGGATCTTTTGAGATCAAATACACGGTTTCAATGTCGTCGTTAGCATTCAGTTCAATGTTGTCAACTTTGACAGTGTTGGTTATGGATCAGGGTGTTCAAGTGATGTTTATGGTTTCTCATGGTGTTCAGTTGATATGGTGTTTTATCTAGTTGTTTACAAGTGTTCATCGTCAGTTCCTCCAAAGTTGATCATTGACATAGGTGTGTCGTCCATTGCAGGGGGTTTGATATAAATTCGTCGTCATATGATGTTTGTCTCAACTGTCACTTTGTGATAATTTTATGTAAGCGGTTGATGTGGTCCTCATGGTTGTCATGACCTTCTTCAGGTTCTTTTGACATGGTGATGGTCTAGTTTTAGAACATTATAATACACCTATTCTAAATGTTGGATCCTAAACCTAAACTTTAGAACGTATGTCTAAATACCTAAGACCTAACACATTAGACCCTAACCCTAACCTATCAAATCCATGTATTAAAACATTAAACCTATTCTAATACACCTAAACCCTAAGCCTAAAACTTATCAAACCATATTACTAGCCTTAATACCTTACAATACATAAAACAAATTAAATCTATGTGTTAAACCAATAGATAACACTTTGTATTAACTCTTGGCCACATTAAAAACATTACAATATATAACATTCTTGACTGCAGTGGGAGAAGATTGCGCGGGGACTATGGTTCATATGAACAATGGCGATGGTAGACCTTTGAGCGCAATCCCTAACCATGGAGAGTTAACCGCTCGGAACAGGTCTAACCATAAATGCACACAGTAACCCGTGACATGTGAATGGTGTGTTAAACAACGACAGAGATAATAGGTTTTAACCATAGCAGATACATAAACTGTAACTATCAGCATGTGAACACTTAGACCATGACTGCATCGGAGAGGGTTGACAGCTCACCGTAACCGCCGAAGGTAGCTGTCACATGCAGAGTCAGCAAGTGGTTCCGAAACTGCTGGAAACTTGCATAGGTGTCCATTTGTGGTTAGCTTGTGACATGTTCACATGGAAACAGTTAGCCAATGTGCTGTTTGATAACTGCCAATGGGTTCTGTTGATAAAGAATGGTATTTTTGGGTTTTTTAATTAAAGTTTGGGCTATTTTAATACAAATACATTGTAACCAACACCTAAAGTGGATCTATGTTATAAGACCAAACCAATTCAAACCATTCATGATGAACTTATCCTGAGAGATTTCGAATGTATTTGAAACCCTATAAATTCACCTTTATGTTCATGAAGAAGGCATATGAGTGGCTTTGTGCTTTTGTTGCAGGTTCTGGAGGTTATAGTTGATTTTGTTTTCAGTGTAAGAGGAGCATCCTGAGTCAGAATTGGGAACCGTGACAGGCATTCGAAAACTAGTTCAGAGAGCTATCCTTTGATGGTGACCAGATGTGCCTTCATGCACACTCAGTTCAGTCAAATTGGTGTGTAATCAACATCCTTGGTTTCAATCCTAATAAAGTGGTCTTTCATCTTGAAAGCGCACCCAGAGATGTAGTCAATCAAGGAAAAACAAATCAATTTTGTTGTTTGGTATCACTGTCTTTTCTGTTTTCACCTTTGTTATGCATCTTGCTTATGTTTTATCCTCTGTTGTAAAGTCTTATTCTCAAGAATTTCTCATGATTTTAGCACTTTTAGTTAACATTCTATTCATTAATGGAGTAAAAAATTCTACATCAGTTTTAACATATGATTATTTCAGATCAATAGGGTTAAAACTGAGATTCTTAAGTGGCCGAGCTATTAAACCCAAGCTCTTCTCATTTGCTTGTAATCATCTTATTAATTTAAATCTCTGCAATCTTCATTGACTTGGCCATTATGGTTGTAGATGATAAGTTTTTGAATTAGAATATTCGTTGCATATGATCTCTCTAATGAGTCTTTTGAAAGTGTCCATCAATTTTAATGAATGTCCTCGGCATTAAACTCTTACACATAGAGGTTGTTTCCAGGAAACAATAGAGACATTTACATCTCTATAAAACCCCAAATGCACAAAATTTGCATAACAATGGATTTATGATTCAAACCCCATAATCTAAGATTTGTTTATAGATAACAACTTTACTACTATAAGCTAAATACAAAACTTAATCCATATTAACACATACTACCTCTAAGTTTCTAAAAAAAACAACCCTAAAGAATTTAATTCTAAATTAAATATACAAATAATCAATTGAATAAGATCAAACCCGAAATACAAAAATTCTATCTATTTATAATCTTATTCTCAATATCACTCCAAATACAAAAAATTCTATCTATTTATAATCTTATTCTACATATCATATTGATTAATACATTATCTATACATAATTAACATTAAAACAATTCATTTATTCACCTTTATTTTATATAAAATATAATATTAACCCATTCAATGATCTAATAATTAGACATTTTCTAGTGGTTACATTTGTCTTACCTTACATATCCCTTATATGATTCCTTGGATCTCAAGTCATTTTTGGTATAACTTATTAAGCTGTGAGTTAACCTGTCATGACAATTCATTATATCTGTAATGTATAGTTTCGGTTATTAATGTATATCATAGAATTTGTTAATGAAAAAAACAAATAAAAAGATTTACTATTTTTTAAAAGATAATTAATAGTTTAAAGAATATATGATCAAAAGAGATATCATTAATGTTAAATTGTAGTGTATTTATTATTTTATTAAGATATTAATTTTTTTACTAATAAATGCATTGGGATTTTAAACAAAAATTCAACAAGTAAAGTTTCAAAAGCTATAAATACATTCTCCGTAGATTTGAATCTACATCTCAAGAAAAAACACATGCTCTTAACTATTAAGCCATATCAAATTCTAATATCAACTAAAAATGAAAATAAAATTATTGATATTTATCATGCTTTCACTTAAAACTAACCTTATATATAATTTCACATTTCCCTCATACTAAATTGTAAAATGCAATTAGCTCCAAGGTTATGATCCAATTACTACATGTAGTAGTTTAGAATTTCCCACATAAACCTATGTATTGACTTTCCTTAATTCCTCACAGAGTATATATATATATTATATATATTATAAATATTAATTAAAATACACTTTACATATATTAATTTATATCTAATTTTTATAATTAATTGATAAAATTAACAATATATATTATTAGTGCTTAGTGCTTATTGTATTAGTATATATAATTATTATTACTCTAATAATTTATTATTGATTTAATAATTCTATCCTATTATATATTATTAATATTCATTATTATTTATTAATTATTTATGAGAAAAATTATCACATCTAGATAATCATATTAATATTCATCAGTGCGTTTACAAATGCTATTAAATAAATGCCACTAATATAATATATATAACAAATTCTTGGTTTTAAAAACAATATTAACACCTAAATCAATATCATCAAACAAATATATAAAATTACTGATTTAATCTCATTTTAAAATTGTTTACTTACTCTTTGTTTTAAAATGATTTACCTGCCCTTTATTTTAAGATGCACTATTTAGCTAACATTAATACCAAATGTTAAGGTGAAAATAAAATTAAATTCACATGTACCCTATTAAATAACTTACTCAACCATATATACCATAATTAAAATATAATAACTTATTAGATAATACAATCACGAAACTTATTCTTAATGTTGAACTACTCTTACATATATTTAAAGTCGTTATAAACTTATTAAGTTATTACATTACTAAATTATTAGTGAAATTATTAATTTATCACATAGTAAAGTATTATTGGAATTATTAGTAAAGTATTACTAGCACAACTACAATAATTAATTAAATGGTGATACGTCAAGGACTTATTTATATTTACCACACAAAACCATTGATAAATATACAAATAAATATAGTATTACAATAAAAATATTAATTATTGTTATAATTAATAAAATAATTAATAAGAAATAATTAAATTTTTTTAATAATAGTAATAAAATAATTAAGTATTAATAGATTATTATTAATAATTAATTAACCCTTTAATTAAATAATTTTAAAAATATTAAATAAAAAATATTAAATAATTTATTTTCATATTGAGAAAAATCTATTATAACCCGAAACATGGTTGACCATGGTTGACCAGGGATGATTTTGATAGTGACATAATCTTTGTCACAATGCGACATTGGACTATGATTAACCATCATTGATTTTCATATTGAGACAACCTTTGGCACAATGTGACATTGGACAATGGTTGGACAATGGTTAGACATGGTTGATTTTCATATTGAGACAATCTTTGTCACAATACGACGTTGGATCATACTTTTCATAATGTGACGTTTGACCAAGACACTTTTTTGTCGCAATGTGACCATAAACCCGATAACAAACATGGTTGACCATTGTTGATTTTCATATTGAGACAATATTTCTCGCAATGCGATGTTGGACCATGGTTGACCATGGATGACCATGGTTGCCACAATGTGATGCTACACAAGGGATTGATAAACCAAAGGGATATGAACACTTCGATTGATAAACCCAAGAGATTGATAGTATAAACCCAAGGATTAATTCTAAAACCCCAAGCTATTATAAACCCAAGAGATTAATATTAAAACTATAAACGCTAAGATAAATACTATAAACCCAAAGGATTAATATTAAAAACCCAAGGGATTATAAACCCAAGAGAATAATATTAAACCTAAGGGATAAATATTATAAATACAAAGTATATAAACACTAAGATAAATATTAGAAAACTATTGGACCATGGTTGATCATGGTTGATTTTCATATTGAGACCATCTTTGTCACAATGCAACATTGGGCCATGGTTGACAATGATTGACTTTAATATTGAGAAAAGCGTAATATAAACCCAATGTATATAAATCCTAAGATAAAATATTATAAACCCAAAAATAAACATGGTTGACCATGGTTCACCAGAGATGATTTTCATAGTAACACAATCTTTGTCACAATGGGACATTGGACTAAGGTTGACCATGATTGATTTTCATATTGAGATAACCTTTGGCACAATGCGATGTTAGAAAATAGTTGGACGATGGTTGACCATGGTTGATTTTCATATTGAGATAATATTTGTCAGAATACGACGTTGTACCATGGTTGACCATGGATGACCATAGTTGTCACAATGTGATGTTTGACCAAGACACAATATTTGTCACAATGTGACCATAAAACCCATAATAAACATGGTTTACCATGGTTGATTTTCATATTAAGACAATATTTCTCACAATGTGACGTTGGACCATGGTTGACTATGGATGACCATGGTTGTCATGTGTGATGCTACACCAATGGATTGATAAACCCAAGGGATATGAACACTTCAATTGATAATCCCAAGGGATTGATAGTATAAACCCAAGGGATTAGCTCTAAAACTCGAAGTTATTATAAGCCCAAGGGAATAATATGAAATCCAAGGGATTAATATTAAAAACCCAAGGTATATAACCTTAAGATAAATATAGTAAACTCAAGGGATTAATATTAAAAACCCAAGGAATTATGAACCCAAGAGAATAATATTAAACACAAGGGATAAATATTATAAATTCAAGGTATATAAACCTTAAGATAAATATTATAAAGGTATTGGACCATGGTTGATCATGGTTTATTTTCATATTGAGACAATATTTGCCACAATATGACATTGGACCATGCTTGAAAAAGATTGATTTTCATATTAATAAAAACATATTATAAACCAAAGGTATATAAACCCTAAGATAAATATTATAAAGCCCAAAATAAACATGGTTGAACATGAATGATTTTCATATTAACACAATCTTTGTCACAATGCTATATTGGACTATGGTTGATCATGATTGGTTTTCATATTGAGACAACCTTTGGAACAATGTGAAGTTGGACAATCGTTGACCATGGTTGATTTTCATATTGAGACAACCTTTGTCACAGTACGATGTTGCACCTTCATTAACCATAAATGATTTTATAAAACATGGTTGACCATGATCGATATTATAAACCCAAGGGAATAATAAACCATATGTATTATTACTAAAAACCTAAGGGATTATAAACCTAAGGGAATAATAATAAACCCTAGGAATATGAACCATTAGATTAATAAACCCAAGGGATATAAAATATAAACCCAAGGGATAACTATTATAAACCCAAGGTATATGAACCCTAATATAAATATTATAAACCCTAAAATAAACATGGTTAACCATGGTTGATTTCCATATTGAGAAGATCCTTGACATAATGCAAATTCAAACCACTGTCGACCATGCTTTACCAATATTGATTTTCATATCGAGACAATCTTGTCACAATGAGACGTTCAACCATGGTTGACCTTGGTTTATTTTCATATTGACACAATCATTTTCACAATGCATCATTCAATCATGGTTGATTATGGTTGGCTACGATTGACCATGATTGATATTATAAACCCAAGTGAATAATAAACCCAAGGGATTCATATTAGAAACCCAAGTTATTAATACTAAAACCCCAAGCATGGAAAATTTTAGGGGCTAATATTCGCAAGTGGTATAATTTTTCATGATTTTTCCAAAAAAAGTTTCGCCAATTTTCATTTTTTATAAAAACGATTCATCCAAATTTTACAATATAAAATTATTATACCTTAAAAATCGCCAACATTATATAGAGAGTATATATAAAATCATTATAAATTTGAATAATTTTACAAATACATCAATAAACATTTTATAGTTTGCATATTAGGACTAGTGAGGTTCCCCAATGTTTCTAAACTTCAAGATAATTTCCATCCTTAAAATTTTCCCTAACCCCAAGGGATTATGAACCGAAGGAAATAATATTAAACCCGGACTAACATTTTAAACACAATGTATATAAACCCTAAGATAGATATTATAAACCCTAAAATAAACATGGTCGACCATGGTTGATTTCCATATTGAGACAATCCTTGTCACAATGTGACATGACTATGCTTGACCATGCTTAACCATGCTTGATTTTCATATCAAGACAATATTTGTCACAATGTAACATTCAACCATGGTTGACGATGATTATCATAATGAAACAATCTTTGTCATAATGCGACATTGGACCATGTTTGAGCGAATGATTTATTTTCATATTGAGACCATCTTTGTCACAATGCTATGTAGGAGCATGGCTAACCATGATTAACCATGGTTGACCACGATTGATTTTATAAAATATGGTTGACGAGGGTTAACCATGATTGAATTTACAAAACATGGTTGACCATGGTTAACCATGATCGATATTATAAACCCATGGGAATAATAAAGCCTAGGCATTAATGTATTATAAACATAAGGGAATAATATTAAACCCTAGGAATATGAACCCTTAGATTAATAAACCCAAGGGATTGATATTATAAATGCAACGGATAAAAACTTATAAATCCAAGGTATGTAAACACTAAGATAAATATTTTAAACCCTAAAATAAAAATGGTTTACCATGGTGGATTTTCATATTGACAAAATTCTTGTCGCAGTGCAATGTTGGACCATGGTTCGCCATGTTTGACCAATATTGATTTTCATATCGAAGCAATCTTGTCACAATGCAACATTGATATTATAAATCCAAGGGAATAATATTAAATCCAAGGGGCTAATTATATAAACCCAAAATCATATAAACCTAAGATTAATATTATAAACACTAAAATAAACATGGTTGAATATGAACCCTTAGATTAATAAAACTAAGAGATTGATATTGGAAACCCAAGGGAATAATCAACGGGATAAAATTTTTAAATCCAAGGTATATAAACCCTAAGATAAATATTATAAACCCTAAAGTAAACATGGCTCACAATAGTTGATTTCCATATTTAGACAACCCTTGTCACAATGGGACATTGGACCATGGTTGATCATGTTTAACCATGATTGATTTTCATATCAAGACAATCTTTGTCACAATACAACGTTCAACCATGGTTCCATGGTTGACCATGGGTGACCATGTTTGATTTAATAAAACACGGTTTACCAATATTGACCATGATTGATCATGATTATCATTTTGGGACAATATTTGTCATAATGTGACATTGGATGACAGTTGAGACAATGATTGATTTTCATATTGAGACAATATTTGTCACAATGTGATCTTCAACCATGGCTAGTAATGAAATTAAGGGAATTACTTTAAACCCTAGGAATATGAACCCTTATATTAATAAACCCAAGGGATAAAAATTATAAACCCAAGTTATATAAACCATAAAATATTTATTATAAACCCTAAAATAAGCATGGTTGACCATGTTTGATCATGATTGTATTCCATATTGAGACAATACTTGTCACAATGCAGCATTGACCCATGCTTGACCATGATTGATTTTCATATCGAGACAATCTTTGTCATAATGTGACATTGGACCATGGTTAACCATGATTGAGTTTCATATTGAGAAAACCTTTGCCATGATATACATTTGACCATAGTTGAAAATGGTTGACTATGATTGATATTATAAACCTAATGGAATAATAAACCCAAGAGATTTATACTAGAACCCCAAGGGACTATGACCCCAAGTGAGTGACATCAAACCCAAGGGACCAATATTATAAACCCAAGGTATATAGACCTTAAGGTAAATATTATAAAGACTAAAATAAAAATGGTCCACCATGGTTGAATATGGTTGTTTTTCATATTGAAACAGTCCTTGTCAGAATACAACCTTGCACCATGGTTGACCATGCTTAACCATGTTTGATTTTCATATTAAGAGAATCTTTGTCACAATGTGACATTCGACCATGGTTGACCACGATTAACTATGGATGACCATGTTTTATTTTATAAAACATGGTTGATGAAGGTTGAATATGTTTGACCATGATTGACCATCATTATCATATTGAGATAATCTTTTTCATAATGCGATGTTGGACCAGGGTGAAGAAAATGATTGATTTTCATATTGATACAATATTTATCACAATGAGACATTGGACCATGTTTGACCATGATTAATATTATAAACCCAAAGGAATAATAAAACCTAGGTATTAATACTAAAAACCAAAGGTATTATAAAACTAAGGGAATAATATTAAACGATAGGGGTATGAACACTTAGATTAATAAACCTAAGGTATTGATATTATAAACCCAAGGGAATAATAAAACCAAGGGATAAAAATTATAAACCCAACACATATAAACCCTAAGATAAATATTATAAAGCCTAATATACACATGGTTGACCATGGTTGATTTCCATATTGAAACAATCCTTCTCACAATGCGACATTGGACCATGGTTGACCATGATTGACTTTCATATTGAGACAATCTTTATCACAACGTGACATTGAACCATGGTTGATTTTCATATTGGGACAACCTTTATCACAATGTGACATTTAACCATGGTTGACTATGATTTACCATGGTTTATCATGATTTATATTATAAACCCAAGGGAATAATAAACCCAATGGATTGATATTATAAACCAAAGGGAATAATAAACCCAAGGGATTAATACTAAAACCCCAGGGGATTATGAACCCAATGGAATAATATTTAACCCAAGGGACTAAATTATAAAAGCATGGTATATAAACCATGAGATAAATATTGTAAATGCTAAAATAAACATGGTTGACCATGGTTGATTTTAAACTAGAGATAATCCTTTTCAAAATGTGACATTGGACCATGGTTGACCATGCTTAACCATGATTGATTTTCATATCAAGATAATTTTTGTCACAATGTGATGTTCGACCATGGTTGACAATGATTGACCATGGTTGACCATGTTTGACTTGATAAAAATGGTTGACCATGGTTTATAAAGGTTGACCATGATTGACTATGGTCAACGACGACTATCATATTGAGACAATCTTTGTCCCAATGTGATGTTGGATGACGATTGACCATGATTAACTATGGTTGACCACAATTGATTTTATAAAACATGGTTGACTATGGTTGGATACTATTAAACACAAGGTACTAATATTATAAAGCAAAGGTATATAAACCCTAAGATAGATATTATAAACATTAAAATAAATATGGCTGACCATGGTTAACCATGTTATATTTTCATATTGAAAAAAATCCTTGTCACGATGTGACGTTGGACCATGCTTGACCATGATTGATTTTCAAATTGGAAGTTATATTTGTCACAATGCAACATTGGACCATGGTTGGCCAGGATTGATTCTCATATTGAGACAATATTTGTCATAGTGCGATGTTGCGCCATGGTTGACCATGATTGAATTTATAAAACATGGTAGACAATGGTTGACCATGGTTGACCATGGCTGACCATGAATGATATTATAAATCCAAGGGAATAATAAAGCCTAGCAATAAATACTAAAAACCCAAGGGACTGTAAACCTAACAGAATAATATTAAACCCTAGGAATATGAACCCTTAAATCAATAAACCAAGGGGATTGATATTATAAAACAAAGGGATAAAAATTATAAATCCAAGCTATATAAACCCTAAAATAAACTTGGTTGACCATCGTTGACCATGGTTGGTTTTCATATTAAGACAATCCTTGTCACAATGCAACGTTGGATGATGGTTGACCATGACTGATTTTCATATCGAGAAAAACTTTTTCAAAAGACAATGTTGGACCATGGATGACCATGGTTGATTTCCATATTGAGACAATCTTTGACACAATGCAACATTCAAACTTGGTTTACCATGATTTATATTATAAAGATGAGGGAATAATAAACCCAAGGGATTGATATTATAAACCCAAGGGAAAAATGATAAACCCAAGGCACTAATATTATTAACCAAATGCATATAAACCCTAAGATAAATATTATGAATACTAAAATAAGTATTGTTGACCATGGATGATTTTCATATTGAGACAATCCTTATCATAATGCGACATTGGACCATGGTTGATTTTCATATGGAGGTAATGTTTGTCACAATGCAATTTTGGACCATGGTTGACATGGTTCATTTTTATATTGATACAATAAATTTCACAATGTGACGTTCTACCATGGTTGACCATGATTGACCATGGTTGAACATGATTGACCATGATTCTCATATGGAGACAATTCTTGTCACAATGTGACAATTTACCATGGGTGACCATGGTTGACCATAGTTGGCTATGATTGACCATGATTGATAGTATAAACCCAAGGTATTGATATTATAAACCCAAGGGATTAATGCTAAAATCCTAAGGGATTATGAACCCAAGCGAATAATATTAAACCCAAGGGACTAATATTATAAACGCAAGATATATAAAACCTAAGACAAATATTACAAGCATTAAAATAAACATGGTTAACCATATTTCATTTTCATATTGAGACAATCCTTATCACAATGTGACATTCGACCATGGTTGGCCATGCTTGGCTATGATTGATAATGGTTGACCATGATTGATATTATAAAGCTAAGGGAATAATAAACCCAAGGGATTAATCTTATAAACCCAAGGGATTATGAATCCAAGGGAATACTATGAAACCCAAGGGACTAATACTATAAACCCAAGGTATATAAACCCTAACATAAATATTATAAACACTAAAATAAACATGGTTGACCATGACTCTTTTAATATTGAGGTAAGCCTTGTCACAATGCAATGTTAGACCATGGTTCACCATGGTTGATTTTCATATCGAGACAATCTTTGTCACAATGTGACCTTCAACCATG
>APFE031022474.1:471494-588258 GCA_000404065.3 Pinus taeda
TTTTTTATTTACCATACCTTTGGAGTAAATATAAAATAAGTCTTATTTATTTACGACACTTCTCATTTATTTATATTTATATTTATTTACCATAGCTCTTTTTTTACTACTCGTAAACCTATTTATATTTTAAATTTATGTTGTATATTTATATTTTAAATTTATGTTGTCCTTTATACAGAAAATAATATTAGAATTGATTTTTTTTAAAAGGCGCCAACATTAATAACAATGTTAAAGTTAAAAATATTAGCGTTTACATTATTTTATGTTTACATTTTTCATTTAAGTTACATGTTTTACATTTACACATAGATCTACCCCATGGTGCAATAATTATTTGGTAACTTTAGATAAATTATGAATAACTTTGAAAAATAACATATAAATAAACCAAAAACAATTTATATTAATTAAATAAAATAATTTCTTTAATGAAAGTCAAAAATAATATTATTGGAATGAAAGTTGTTTTTTCTATTTTTCAAAGAGAGCTAAAGGATATGTAATTATTTTATTTAAACTTTGAATTACAAATTAATTAATAATTTAATAATTTAAACTGCTGTAAATTTGGGGTTTTGGGTGATTTTTCCCTAAACCGTAGGGGTTATAGGTCATCTTGCCTTGATAATTGGCAATGTAACTGTATTGTTTTACATCTGGCATTGTCTATACTAGGGTAACACCTATCCAAATATCTGGGAGTATAAAACTAATCCAGATTGTGCGGTTGGATTTTCAGTGGATCCATGTGTTTGGTGCCCCTTAAAACTGACATCTCAACCATCAGAGTGATTTCAGATTCTATCGAGATTAAACTAGCGATAACTAATTGGGAACTAGAGAAAGAGATGCAGTGAGCTGCTGAAATGTAGAAAAAAACTAGTAGGTTTTTAGATTCGAAATTCCTTGTAATGGAGACATGGTGGGTGCTTAAGATGTTGGTTGCATGTCTTGCAGTTTGAACCAGTGTTAACATATCAATGGATGTCGAGGTTTCATTGAAAGTTGGTCTTTGATAAAGTTGAGGAAAAATTCAGATCTGATGCTTGATTACTCTCACATTGTTGTTGAGCTAAATCAAATATTCAGCTTGCAGAATGATTGATCCAGTCGTTACGCACTGCGACAAAGGTCAACTATATATTGCTTCTTGGCCAATCCATATTCTATGCTAGATCTGGGGAGTAACTCTTAACAAAGTGTGAAAAATCATTTTGTAATTAATTTTAGTTTTTTCGGAGTATTTCCATATTAATTTTTTTTATTAGATTACATTTTTCTTCTATATCTGGAATATGATAGTGGATTGTTCCAAACATAGATTTTCAGATTTTTAATTTTTAAATCATATTTATTTTATTTTTCTGTAGCTTTTCTACATTATTTATTTCTTTGGGAAGATCAGGTCTTCCATATATGTCTTCAAAACTTTGACTCAAAAAATCGTTATCTTTTTTCTGGTGTTTTTTTTTTTCTTGAATTCAAATTGCAAATATCGGCAGACATGGTTATGAATGCAAATTTAGCAACCATGGCCAAACACGTAGGAAAGAATGGCGTAAAGGTTTATCATGTTGCTTATACGGTGGGAAATCCCATAAAAATTCAACAATTGTTAAAAATAATATTTAAACATGTTAAATCTAGTCCCTACATGGATCGCAAAGGAAACCCAGTAAAATTGTTGAAGCAATTGACTTGTGTTAATACTATGGAGAATTATGAGCAGCCATACTTTATGTTTATTACTCTTAATTTTGATGAAGGCAACAATACTCTGTGTTTCTTACTCACAATTTTGATGAATATAAGTGGAATTTAAAAAGTTAAAAATTTACTCATGTAAATTTTACTTTCCATATAATATCTGCATATAATATCTGTTCAAGAAGTACATTTGTTATTTAATCTAGATAATTATCGATTCACCATAATTATAAAAAAAATACATAAAAATGAATCATTGCAAACTCATAGTCATATTGCACATAGAGGCATTATTAGAATCATCTACAAAATATACATTACAGTAATCGAAGTACCTGGAAAAGTTCTACAAGCCATATGCATTCTACGAAGGAAGGTGAACTATGTGCAATGGAGATGAAATACAAATTTGTTGGTGCAATATTGTTTTAAACAGTTTGATTGGTAATCAAGTAGCATACATTAATAATTTTTTTAATATATTTGTGCGGTTTCGATACAATAGTGAAAAATTGTTTCAAGATCTCTCTGAAGATGAACAAGATAGTTTCAGATTTGATGTTAAGATTATCGAGTGGAAAAATTACATCAGAAATATTCATATTCCCTGACTTCGTGAATATATCTTAAATGGGTCAATATATATTAGTGGATCACAATGGTTGCAATGTCCATGAAGACATCAATTTTCACTTCACTGATGGAAAAGGGAACTATTTTAATAAACAATTGGAAATCTCTGCCATGGCAGCCTCACATTTTCAACAAGCATATAGAAGAATGGATTTGGAGGATGCGGATTCACAGGTCTGGGCGGTAAGTGAATATCCTAAAATGTTTTATGAGGAGGAGAAATTGGAGCTGTTTAAGTCTATTACAGTGGAGGAAATGATCCAAGCAATAAAATCGATGAAGGGAGACAAAAGTCAAGGCCCAGACAACTAGACAATGGAAATTTTTGTCCACTTCTTTGACATCTTTCAGGGAGATCTTCTAAATATGATAGAATAATATTGAACGATGGGAACCATACATCCACATTTAAAATCTACCTATATTACTCTTATTCCAAAGAAGACGAAGGTAGCCACCTTTGCTGAGGAGAGTGATGGGGGCTATTGGAGAAGAAAGTTGTCAATATATAAATGGAGGTGGTGCTAGTGTGAAGGTTGAAATCATTTCCACCAGTAATGATCTCATTAATGATGTCTTTACTTTGCAGGGAGGAAATTACACATTTGCAAATATTACTCCAAGGAAATATAGGTTGGTTTCTTCCCATCATGAATACATAAACTTCATCAATCCTCAAGTAATATACAAATATTGTGTCATATCAAATAGCACTACATTTTTTTTCAAAAAGGAAAGGCCATGATATTTTTCTCTCTTTGCCTTTGTTTGATACACATAATAAGTTTGGATATTCCTTAAGGATGGGTGTCCAGAAGACACAGTAGCCCTCCATGAAATCAAATGTTAAGAAGTGGAAAGAGAGGGCTCTATGAGCCGATTGTTAAACAGAGGAAGAAGATACAAGGTCATACCTAATGTTGATCCTAGCTAGGATGGTGCTACGCATGAGGTACAATGATTGAGCTTTATAGAGTATATTTTCTATAATATTCTCTTTCAAATACATGATTCTCATGTTCTCTTAAGAGTTGTCCAAAGAGGCTCTCCAGAGATGGAGTTGGGCTTTGCAAATCTGGTAGTAGATGACATCTTTTCTATCCCAAGTTATGATATGGATGGCTTACTTGTTTCTCAGGGTAACCCTATTTTAGGTGTTCATGTATACCTTTATTTAGATGATGTCCATGAGGTGAAGTTCTCTCAAAGAAGCTCCTTGGCCAGATCAAGCACTTTGTCATGTAATTTGATGCAGATGGGAAATTTACTTTTAATTTTATTTCACGTGCAAAATAAATGTTATTTCCATTCTAAAAGGGCAAGAATACAATATTTGATGTTTCACTTCCATATATAGAGGTTCTTGTTGAGCACAGTCATGTTAATATATCTCAGCCATTTCACGTCATAGGTTTCTCAGTTGGAGGACTTCTGGTGACTTCTGAAGGAGTTTGTTTTGAAGGTGTTAAGATATTAGATGATGGATGAGGAAGAGCTACAACATATGTCTATAGATATTACAAACTTGATCATGCAACATCAACATGCTACACAATCAAGGCTGAGAAGGATCACTTTGAGTTTAGCATTTTGGAGAATTTCATGCTTGTGCAAAACATGGCTTCAATCCGAAAGATAGAAGAAATACATTATAATATTTGTGGTTCTCTAAAATTAGTGACAAATGGCTACTATAGAAAGTTTCAAGTTGGCTTGACACACGGGCTAGACAATGTTAACCCTCCACTAAAGAGGATTGATGATATGGGAAACTTCTGCTTCAAGGTTCAATGAGGTTAATATCGAAAATCCCCATTGACCACAACAAAAGAACATGATTCTGGTCTTCAATTTTCACCATCACATATTGATGTGATAATAACTAGACCAATGTTTGGAATTGAATTTATAAGGGCCCTTGTTGATATCCGTGGATTGGTGATATGAAAGGAAGGATGTGACTCCTTGGTTTCTATATCACTTACTTCTTTGGTTGTTGAACTCTGCATTCAGAGAAGCTTAACTCTTTAAGTTTAACAAATGAGAGCAATGACCTCATATTTGAGAAAGTCCTACCTAGTGCATTACATCTTGAGGTAAAACATGGACCTTCATTTGATTTTTTATATTGGGATGATGACAGGTGTTGGGAGAGAATGATTATTGATGTCAATGTTGGTGTTTTTTATCACTAAGAGATAGTGTTTATCCAAAAATGCTATTAGTTGTGTATAATGTCTACTCATCTTGTGGCTTTATAAATCGTATAGCCAAAAAAAGAAACCATGAATTTTTTGATTAAGAAAGAATGGAGGTGGTACCAATGCATGTTGAGGTCAAAGTTTCTTTTGATTGGCGTTGGCAATAGCAATGGTGAGAAACAATTTATGATGGCTATGGCGTTAGCAAGGTCCGGAGGTAGCAAATCTGCTTAGAAGCTTCTTGTGTGCACATTTCTCTAGTTGTTGAACTCGGGCATTTTCTTTGGAATGTATTAATTAGAATTCAATGTATTGAGCCATAAGCCTATATATTTGACTGGTAAAAAATATCTACTAAGCGGTGAAATACATGTTGATTCAAGTTCTTATCCCAAAGAGAATGAGTTGTCTCGAAGCATTATTGTAGAGATATGGCAAAAGGAGGGTGCATTTATAGATATGATCAATAATGTCAAACTTGTTTCAAGTGCTAATGGACCAAGAAACATTTTTGTATATCAGTACACTCACAGGGCCAATCTTGAAGATGAAATGGTCTTTGTTCTGAGAGATAAATGGAATGCTAGTGAGAAAAATAGTTTTGAAAAGGTCTTGTTTTATCCAAGAAGTCGGCATGTTGTTGTTAAAACTGATGGGTTCCAACCTTCTATTCATTCTTTTGTGGGGTGCCCACGAAAGTACATTCAGGATCAGTGCTTCTAGCAATCCCAGGTGTTGACATTAAAGTAATTGCTCAAAATGACAGTAGCAGTGGTCATTTGAAAAAGGGTGACATGGTTCTTCAAACTTTGACAGGATCAAATGGTTTGTTTTTGAGTGGTCCTTTGTATGATGATGTTGAGTAATATGTTAAAACATCCAAGGGATATCATTTAAAAGCACTTGCATAGGACCCCTTTCGAAGCTTGGTTGTATGTTCATCCAATTTGATCAGAAGCCCCACTCGACTAGCCAAACCATAAAGAATATTTTATCGTTAGTATTCAACCTTCTGTGCAATCCCTGCATTTTTGGTCCTCAGTAGAGGAATCACTGAATTTGTGTCAAACAATAGCTAGATATGGACAAAAACTCTTCAATCGCATTGATTCAAACTACAACCATGTAAGTCTGGATTTTACTATCACTTTCAATGCTTTACAATAAAACCAGTGTAAGTGCAGGTTGTATGTGGATAAAATATAAAATAATATAAGCAAAGGTTGTCCTGTATGTGTATGCAAGGGCATACATGATAAAATATTTGAGAGTGAATGGGATATCGTTTTAAGAGCTTTCATGTTCTATCTTGAGACTCAATATGTAACATGGAAGTAATTCAGTTGTACTGGAAATGGAATCATATCGCAATAACACATACAATTTTTTTGTTGATGGGAAGCTTTAAATCATTAAAGGGGTTAGTAATATGTGTTGTGCCTTTTCTTAAAGAAATATGTATCTTCTCAATTTGTTGTTCGAGAGGCTTCCTAATCTCTAATTTTTGTTAATCGGTGACAAATTTATCTTGGTAAAAATATAATTTCTGCTTTTCTTTTACATGTGCAATGAACGACATGTTTCAATGTTTAAGTATGTTTGCATTTGCTACTTAGTTGTTAGGTATAGCATAATTTTTTTTATACAAAGCATATATTGATGTAGCTTAGGTTGACTATTATGTTTTGGTTCATTATTATGTCCTATTTGTAGATTTAGTGTATCCAATAGATATGAAACAAAACCAAGTAACAACTTTGTTTCATATCTATCCCTTAATGAAAATCTACACTACCTAAATTAAAAAAGTTAACCTACTATAAGCTGTGAAAAGACCATAAAATTCTTCCATGGTTTTTTTCCATGATGTTCATAATGAATATTTATGTCTTTTACATCGTAAATGAGTGTAGAGTTGGCTTATTTTGGTTTTGAAATGAAATGCAGGAACTTTCAAAATATTCCATACCTTGATGTCTCAGATCCCCACTCTCTCATCTCCATATATACATGTTTATGTAGACAAATTTAATTTCATGATAGGGAAATTAGTGTATTATGTTGCTTTCTTCATAGCACCCCTACTCTAGAGATGATAGAACTTCATTTAATTGATGACTTGAATTATGACAATCCATGATATGTAAAGTTTTTGGAGGAAGTGATGTATTTGAATAGAGTTTCAAAGCAAGAAAGGATATTGGTATGAGAATCTTATTTTTAAAGACACTCTTCAAAATCTTTAAACCGTTAACCAGCAAAAGGGCTTTCTGGCTTCATTTTCTTTTCTTTTTTTCTTTACAAAAGGGTACGACCAATGCAGTCTATATGTGGATACGAGGATGAATTCTACTATGGATATGAGGATGCGGACACTAGTGGAATGACCTGCTTAGTCTTGGGAAAGATTGAGTATGGAAGCAGATGGCAGTCTCATGGAGTGGGTATGCGACATTTTTCCCCATTCTCATTTTGTTTACCATTCGTATTTTGGGCTGGTTCTAATAGTTAGTTTTAATTATTTATCTTTTTGTCATTTATATCATTAACATTCCATGTTTCCAAGGCAAGGTAACATTTTCGGTTGCTTTAGATGAGAAAACTATAGGATTAGGATGTTCCCAATGAGTTTTGAACATTTTTCCAATATGCCTTGTCGATTTTGGATTGTTATTGTGGTTATCGCTTTAATTGTTATCTAGTTTGGCATTTGATTGACAACGGAATTCCATGCTTTTATAAATTATTTGTATGTGAATTTTTAAAAGTATTTAAGAAATTTGTCTTCAGTAGTCACACTTCAAACAACGGATTTCACACTAGTAGGTTTAAGGTTTCGGTTATGTAGTTGGTTAAAATTTCCCAAGATTTATATCATATCTCAAGTGTCAGGTTTTGGTTATTTATTTGGTCAAAATCTCCCATGATTTATATCATATCTCAAGTGTTAGGTATGCGTTATTTATTTGGTCAAAATTTCCCATGATTTATATCATATCTCAGCCTTTTGAAATTCATGCATTCATTCCATTTGAATGTAACACATCATGACAAGGATGGGCCCTATTAATCTCACCAACTCTGTTACAATGCTCCATGAATCATCAGTCAAATGGACTCTATATTTGGTTCTTTTCCTTGACTAACAATATTAAGAAAAATCCTCTCATTCAAACTCAACCCCAAGTCATACTCAAAATTTTGACATGTGAATAACATTGTCTCGGTAGCAAGTTTGACACCCAAGTCCTTGCAAGTCAGACAAGGTTGTCTTTTTTTTTTTTTAATTGATCATATCCTTAAATTATTAGCCCTTGGACTCCTTCATTAAAGAAAATATCATTTTATGATATTGATAATTGGTCTGTCAAAACATGGATGGGGAGAAATATGAGTTAAGGAGTAGAGAAAGAAATTTTCCTTGGTATTGCCTAGAATATTTTGAACTTTTGGGGGCACATCACATGACACTAATATCACCACACCAAGACTTTTTGCTAAAGTTCCACTGCAAGAGGTGTCCACTGATTCATGTTCCTCAACCCGTGACCATAAAGATGATTCTTCCTAAACATTTTTCCTAGATGATGATAATGATATATAGTCCTTATCATCATAAAGTATGGATTTTATTTATTCACCCATGCTACACCTTCCCCCGCCCAATTGTATATAAGGATCAGTTTCTCTTGCATGCTTCCCTTCGATTGCAAAGTTATACCCATACCTGAAATCCTCGTCTTGATCTTGGTCATTATGCTTCTGTTCTTCTTCTAAGCTAAGAAATTCGAAAAACATTACCTCCATACCACCAAAAATAGATAAAACATTTTTCGTACACTATATTTCAAGCTCCACAAGAGGAATACTAAACAATTCTTGAGTTGTTTCTCCCTCTCTAATCACCATAGCAACATCTTTATCTGGACCAAATCCATTTGTTATGTTCATAAGATTGGATTCAGAACTATCAAGGTCCTTTAATGGTGGTGCATATCCACATATTGAATGAAAGGTAGGGACACCTGAGTTTTCAAATCAAAGAAAGGCAGCTTTTTGTCCATTCACATAATCATATGAAAGGAGAAACTAGTCTGAACAAACCTGGAGAACTTTCATCACTCTCTCCTGCAAGGACACCATAATATATATGTAAAAAAAATCACAAAAATATCCACTTAGTCATTACACTAATTATGATATATATTTATTTACGAGTAAAAATTACCAGTTTCCTTGCTAATTGATGACCAATAAGGGGCTTGATCTTAATACATGATCTATTTTCATAATTGTTTTTTTCTCGGCCAATGCTAATTCTATTAACTGTAAAACAAAGTAAAAATACAAGGGGACGAGGCTTCGGGAATCATCCTCCGACAGCACTCAGAACATCATAAACTGTCCCTTGTGAGGGAAAACCAAATACATAAGGAAGAGAGTAGATATAGCCACAACGAATTAACAACAAAAACATGAAGAGGAGGTGAAAATCATTTGTCTAGAGCATATAACCAGAACACGAGACAATGACACTGCACAAAATTCCAAAAGATTTTAACAATGCTGAGAAACATATAGAAAATTAAGACCGCCTGTCTGAAGATTCTCTACTTGAGCTGCGTCCATAACCGCTTGAGCTTGATCATGTTAGATTTCAGGAAAACCAAAATGGGGTGGACCCAGATGGCCTCAAAATTCCGCATCCTCACGCTGAGGTTCCTCCACCACCGAACAGGCGTAATCCTTCCATGCATCCTCATGTCCCATGTCTTTGTCGCTTAGGTGCTTCATCAGGGGGTGTGTGTCACTATCCATCTCTTCCAGAATTCTCGAGACAACGGTTTCCGGAGGCTGAGAGGTATTGGGAGCCTCACTCCTTTGAAGTCTCTTCCCGTGATCTTTCTCCAGACTTTCCCCTGCAGTAACCTATCTGTTGCTTTGACTACTGGCCTCTCTAAAAGCTTCCAGTGCAGGCTCAGACATCAGGTGCACCCGAATTGGAGGTAGAGGTTCTTCTTCAGAGAAGAGAATGGTGATATTGGCAGTGATTATAGGTCTATTCAAATTGCTTTGAAAGGTGAAATGAGATGTTTGGAACCCATGAGATGGAATGGGATTGTGAGCAGGATCCACAGAGCTGGGAGCCAGCCATTTTCCCCGCCCTCCTTGACTTCCCTCAGAGCGACTCCCCATTTTGCGGTGCACCATGATGAAGGGAGTCTAGAGAGGCCGAGACTGGAGGGCGATTAAACAATCCCAGGGACCGAAAGCAAAATCTAGAGAGAGGTTACACAACACAGAGACCAACTTGAGACACGGACGGCGGGCCTGTAAATGCAAAGCAACGCAGGAAAAGAAGCAGGGGAGGTTGAAAGCTTACCAAAGTTTCCAGAGACCAGACCGCTATCTAAACGCCAAACATTCCCAAGCCAGAGATGAAGAAGAAACATAATACACAAAGAAAACTCATCGTTGTTTACAGAGAGTAGCCAGCCTCTGAAACCCATTTCTGGCTTTAAACAGAGACATGAAGGCAGGGCACTTACAGTGGGAAGGAAATCATGAACACCATGGATAAAATAGTCGAAGCCATACCTTGGATGGGATGAGCAGTTAATGCAGAGAGCATGCCAAATCTTTTGCTCTGCAACTAATCCGCCAAGAACCGAATGAGCCTCTTGAATGTCACACACTTCAACCAAGTAGGTTTCTAGAGAGTCACGTGGGTCTGCATCTGGCAGTACCAAGCGCCTCCATCTGTCCTGTGATCCATTTAAAGCACATTGATTTCACCCGCATCCGGATGTGCTTCTCCTTCCTAATACATCTCATTTTTCACAAGATTTTTATAGTCCATTAGTTGTGACTCAGAGGCCAAGTTGGATAATGATCCAGCATGAAGGTTCACCCCACATTCAACTCCAATGTTTGCTAGTAAATATGCTACTTTATTTCCTTCTCTGTGAATGTGCTTCAGCATGACCGCTCTGTAGGAGAAGAGTCAACATTCAATGAGTTCGAGCCTTTTAGCCATCCTCCAGCTATTGCTAACTTTGTGGGAGGGAGTTCCTTGTAGGATTTTGTAGATCATGTTGATAATGATCTGAGAATCACCTTCTATTATAAGCGAAAAGAATCCATTTCTTTGCGCAAGGATAAGGCCCTGCCAGAGACCTTCCATTTCTGCTGAATTATTGGTATCCCATCCTCTGGAACCTAGAAAGTTTAAGAGGGGGGTACCCTTATGATCTCTGAAGACCCCTCCGAAGCCTGAATTTCCTGGATCACCCTTCGAGGCATCATCAAAGTTAAGCTAGTACACATGCACTGGAGGGGGCAACCATTTCTCAGGTGACTAATTTTTCGGAGGCTGTATTTCTCTGATTATCTGTTATTTCTTCAAGTTAAGGTTCCAATTGGCCCATATTTATTACTCTTGGGGGATTTTTAGAAGGTGCTCCTAGTTCCAGGTTTTGAGAGAGATGGTTTCCTCAATGTTTTGGAAAATTATTTTCCATATGTTCTCCAAAGGCACAGTGGTCTTTGAAAATTTTGTTGTTTCTCTCCTTCCATATGGCCCACACAAGAAAGCCCAGAATGAGCTTCCATAGGAAATTTAATATCTTGCTTTGAAATGGAGTCCGCTCCCAGTTACGCACTGTGGTAATGATGTCTCTTTGAACTCTTCCTTCCCTCTGGCAATGGAAACTAACATTTTCCCTTAGCTTTTGCACTAATTGGTAGGAGTGCATGAGATGCTTTACGGTTTCCTCATCTTGTCTACAATTGGGGCATATTGAGGGCCCATGAAAATTCCTCTTAGATTTTCCCATGTGAGAATCTTGTTATGACATAGGAGCCAAAGAAAGGTGGAGATTTTCGGCCATAGGGAAGGGTCCTAGACATTGCTCCAAATTGGATCTTTCACTAAATGATCTTTGATAATGATGTTGTAAGCCTCTTTTGTATTGAAGGTACCTTTTTCTTCATATCCCCATCTGAGTATATCCTTTTCCTCGGAAGGTAGAATTCTCCTTTTCTTTAATTTTGTGTCTATCATTTGTTGGATTTTTGGCATTTCTTGACCCAAGAATTGCTCTGCTTTGAACCATTCCTTGTATTCTTGGGTTGATGAGAGCTTCCAAAAGTTTTTAACTTTATCCTATGCTTGCATATTCTGCTCCAGTGGTTGCAAGTGAGAAAATTGTTCCTTTAATTTAGGCATCTGCTGCCACGAATCTTCCAAAAATTGCGCAGTGTCTCCATTCTTCGCCTCCCAAAAGTTGTGCTGCTAAATAAGAATTCTATGCTGCTTGGCCGAGTTCCATATGAGAGAACCCATGCTGACTTCTGAAATTCTTATTCGTTCCTCCACTAGACAATGGCTTGCATACTTAGCTGTCCAAAGAGAGGCCCATGGGGTGAGAGGTGCAGTTAGCCATTTCCACCAAATTCTAGCTCCCATGACTACGTTACTATGAGAAGGATCCCTTAATCCAACCCCACCCCCATTCTTTGGGAGACAAGCTTTTTCCCATTTGACAAGAGCCCATTTACGCCTGAGACCGTTGCTGCCCAATAGGAAGGATCTTTGGATCAGCTTGATTTCTTTGAGCACCCATTTGGGCGCTGCTAGGATAGAGAAGAGATACACCGACATGGCCTAAAAAATTTCTTTTATAAGTACCAACCGACTCGCCATATTTAGAGATTTGTGAGTCGAGGAGGTTAGACGAGTCTCTAATTTTTCCAAGGGAACTTTCCATGAGGAGTGCTTGAGGGCGGAGGAAATCAGAGGAGCACCCAAATAAGTGGATGGGAGGTTAGCAATGGAGAAGCCCAAAATGCATGCTATGGATGCTTGAGTGGTAGCTGGGGTATGGAAAAAGAAGATCTGAGATTTGGAATGATTGATGGAAGCGCCTGAGGCGTCTGAGAAGTCCGATAGAATAGATTTGAGCTGTCGAGCTTCCTGGATAGAGGGATGAGCAAAGAGCATATTGTCATCAACAAAATGCTAGTGAGTGAAGGCTGAAGAATTATGAAAAAACAGGCCGCTGAGGCAATGAGACTACTGGGCTAGCTTAATACTCCTGCCTAAGCCTTCCACCATAATAACAAACAAAAAAGGGGAGAGAGGGTCTCCCTGTGTGATACCCTGAGATGGACGAAAAGTGGAGGAGGGGATGCCATTGACCAAAACAGAGAAGAATGGAGAGGAGATATGACTCATGACCCATCAAACCCACGGGGGGACAAAGCCAAAAGCGACTAAATTTTTTTTAATATATAACCAACTGAGATTGTCAAAAGCCTTCGATAGATATACTTTGAGAAGCATACCTGGATTTTTTGATTTTTTCAAGGAGTGAATTATTTCATGAGTTAGGATTATACCATCATTGATTTGCCTGCCTTCAACATATCGAGACTGCTCAGGTGAGATGATGAGAGGAAGCATCAATTTAAGCATGGAAGCAATGACCTTCGAAACTATCTTGTAGATTATATTACACAGAGCAAAAGGTCTATATTTATCAGGCTTGTTAGGCGTATCTACTTTTGGAACGAGAGCAATGAATGCGTCATTCACCCCCAGAAACATCCATCTCAAGGATCACGATTCCTCCACCACCTGCCAGACTTCCTATTTGATCAAATCCCAGAAGCTGTGAAAAAAGTTAGAAGTGAATCCATCCAGGCCTGGGGCTTTTCCCGCTTTTATCTGATGAACTGCTAATTCCACCTCCTGTAAGTCAATAGGCTTAAGAAGAAGTTGGTTATGCTCTTCTGAGATGATTTTAGGAATGTTTTGAGTAATTTTGTCTATGGCCCTCGATCTATTTGCATTTGGCTCACTATGCATTTGTTTGAAATAGTTGAGGAGTTCGCTTTCAATCTCCTCATGCGCTTCCACCTTGACTCCTTGCTCATTCTAAAGGTGAGTTATGTTGTTATTCATTCTGCATTGGATTGTGGTGCTATGAAAATTTTTTGTATTTTTCTCTTCATATTTGAGCCATCTGATTCAAGATTTTTGTCTCCATAACGTTTCTTCCTACTTAGCCCTTTCTGTGATTTGCGCCTCAAGAATTCTTTCCCGTTCTAACATATCATATGATTGACCTTCATCTATAATCCTCTATTGCAATTGCTTCATTTCTATCTCAAGGGCGCTCCGAACTTGGAAAATATTACCGAAAGAGTTGTGATTCCAGCTTTTGATGTTGCTTTTAAGATGCTTTAGCTTCTATTGAAATTGGAACATCTTAGATCCTATTGGGGGGGAGAACTTGTTCCATTCTGAAATGATTAGATCTTGAAAATCCAGATGAGACAACCAGAACTCCTCAAAGCGGAAGGGTCTCCAGGTCAGGTTGCCAGGATGCGACCATTGAAGGGAGATGGGCCAATGATCAGATCCCGACAGAGGCAGGATGGAAGCTGCAAAGTCTCCACCCATATGAATAGCATTATCTGAGAGCAAGAATTTGTCTAGAAGAGAAGCCACCTGCTGATTCCCTGTTCTTTTATTGCTCCATGTGTATAAGCCATTATTGAAAGATAGATTCATTAGCCAGTTGTTCTGGATGAAGTCTTTTAGAGGTTTCCCTTCCTGACTCCCTCTACATCTTCCACCCCTCTTCTCTTCCAGCCTAGTAATCATGTTGAAGTGTCCTCCAGAAATCCATAAAGGGCGTTCCCTGTTATGATTAATTGCTAATAGAGTGTTGAGTATTTCTGCTTTTTGTGGAGCCTCTTGGGGGAAATATACATTGGTTAAGAGCCCATGTATATTTTTCCCGATAATGTGAAATGTTTCTTGAATAAAGTTCTTGTTTGCATGTATTTTGTCTAGTCTGATAGTTCAAGAGTCCCATAGTATTCCCAGGCCTCCAGAGGCCCCCTGGGCATCCACCGCTGCATTGAGACTCCTTGGCCAAATTTTAGCTACAATGATTTCCACAGCATATGAATTGCATTTAGTTTCCTGCAAGAAAAGGATTTGTGGTTTTACTTGCCTCATCATGTTTTTCAAAATTCTTCTCTTCCCTAGGCTATTAAGCCCTCTTATGTTCCAAGATATTAACTTCATTGGGAAGGATTGTGATCAGTATTATAGTACTTAGTTAGCTTCGAGTACCTGCCTGATTCCACTAACATTTTACCTATCCTGATTGTTCGCTAGAGGTCTATTTTCCTTCCACGCTTTTTGATGTCTTTACTGATGAATTTCCCATCCCAATGGCCACCTGTCTGAATACCTAAGGATTTTTGCCTCTGCGCTCGATGTAGGACAACCTCCAAATTCTCAAGTTGTCTATCTGGAATATTTTCAAAATTATTTGTAGTGCATGCCTGTTCCAAGCCTGGAATATGCAGTTCCCCAATATCTATAGGTTTTGTTTCCTCCTCCATAATTTGAGCGTCATTGAATTCCTCATATTCCTCCTCTGCTAATCTGGTATTTGAGTTTGATTTGTCCACGTCCATTCCTTGTGTATTCCATACTAGGGCTTTCTGTTTCTTTGAGGAAGAGGCCCCTGTGAACAGGGGATCTGTTTGAGATCCATTGGGATCTGCCTGCCTCTGCAGTTTGACCTTCATCATCTCCTTTTCTGTGGGGGTAGGAATTTCTGAGCTCGTATCATTTTGGCGAGCTAAAGCTTCGAAGCTGTTCCGTGTTGATGGCTTAGAGGAACTAGCTGGAGGCGCTCTTGTATTTGAGGCCTGTTTCTTGTGATTTCTCCTATGATTGGTTACTTTGGTTAATCTGTCTGCCCCAGATGAGTCAGATATGGAAACAGGAGAAGGTTTTGGAACTAAAGGGCAGTCCTTGAATAAATGTCCCAGGGCATGACATCTTCGGCACCTAAATGGTACATGTTGGTAATCAATCAACTGAACCCATTCAATATCATCATGAGAGGCACATACCATATCTGGGAGTGCCTGATTGAGATGCATGTAGATGCATATTATTGCAAATGAAGTGTATTTACGGATTTTTGTTTCCTCAGCAACCTTGACAAATTCTCCCAGAACATTTCCAATCGCTTGTAGGGATTCTTCCTCCCAATACTCCACTGGGAGTGAATAAAGTTAGATCCAAACTGGAGCCCAACTGAGATCTTCCTTATCAGGGTTGAAACACTCTACCCAACCTCTGAGATATAGACCGACGGCATTAAAGAAGTAAGGCCCTCCATCCAGGACTTTATTCATATCCTCCAAGCAGTTGAAAATGGCAGTGAAAAATCCTTTTGGTCCGAGTTGTAGGGTTATATGTCCCTTTGGGTTCCATTTCGTAGCAATCCAGCTCCTAAGAACCTTCTCAGTAAGAGCCCAATGAACTTACCAATTAAGGCATGGTCTATCATGAACTGAATCTGTGCATTGATCCTGTGTCCTGGGAGTTCTACCCTCGGACAGACAGAAGCTACAGGTTTGCATGTTGCCAAGCTGACCTTGGGATGTTCATTGTTTTGTCTTGCATGTTGTTGGTCTAGATCCTCATCATTTTCACTCTGATGAGCCAGATTATTGCTTTCTTGATTCCCTTGCCGCGCAGCTTCGTCTTGTGGGGGATGCAGTGCACCCTCCCCCTGAGGGGGGTCCATGGATAGCTAAACACTCTGGAAGAACCAGGATCGTGATTTCATCAGATTTTGTAGAGCGTCGTTTGCCTATTGCAGGTTGCCATCGCAGAAACGTTAAAAACCCTAGTGCGCAGAGCCCCCAAAACTGAAATAGGTTGTTGATCTATTTTCATCATTACTATCCTCAACATGTTCTATTATTTAGAGTGAGATTTTGTGAATTGGCTGGCATGTTTTTCCACATTTTTGTTTTTATAGCCCACACAATTGGAATATTGCTACATTTGGCCTCCTCTACTTGCCTAGGCTACATTTGTTAAAGAGGGTAAAAGACACTAATGATATGTTATTTTTCCATAAGTTCTTCTTAGTTTTTGCATGAATTAAGTGGAAATTTTATTCATGCCAATTATGTGGCAGGAAATAATGTTCCATTATTATTTTTTATCATCTCTTGTTTATGAGTTAGAATTCTTCTATTGTACTAGTCCATTATGACTATGTCATGTAAATATCAAGTTGAGTGGGTTTTACATTTTATTTCCATTGTAGTCAACAACTGAATATATAAGTTTTTAGTTAGGTTGAATGATGGGAAAAAACACTTTGATTTCCACTAGTGCTCTCTTTTTCATATACTATCACAAGTGCACAAATACAAACTCATTTTTCTTCTTACCTGGATAAGAAAATGATGACAACTTTGTATTTTGTAGTGACAAGGATAACTATGTATTGGTGCTAGAAGTTTAGCCCTTCAATTCATCCTTTCCTTACCTAGCACGACCATCTCCTATTGGTAAGGAAGTTCAATTTCTAAACCAACATTTGTCTTCAATACTATTTAATCATAAAGAAAGAACACAACCATTGTTGGATTTCCTTCAAGCACACAAATACCAAAGCCACGTCATTTTTCTTTCTTTGGTTAATATATTTCATCATTGTGTTTGATAGTTAATTCATTATTATTCTATGCCAATAAATATCTATCAAATAGTAAAGAAGGATGACTTGGCTATTTTAGAGATATATAGTATGAATTAATTAAAAATTCATAGGGTAATTTCGATTCTCATCTTTATATTTCACTACTTTAGAGAAAACTATATATTCAAACAACAACTCAACTCAAACCAAACAATAATCCTAGTTATGAAGATGTTTCTCTCTCCGTGCCTTATAATGACATTATTTTTTTGAATTATACTTGCAGTTCACTTATAATAACCTGGATTTATATATTTATTTTAGCACCAACTAAAATCATGGTAAAAATATGAATATCTTATTAAATATGACGTAAAGATGATTCAAAATATCACCTTTAGTATGAGCACGTGGTAGAGTAATTTCTGAGGTGTGAAGTTTTATGAGAGGCATGGTTTGTTTATTTGTTTTGGTTATAAAATGGTTTTCTCTTGCTTTTGTGTGACTTTCAATGTATCATATCTAGCATGTTGAGAAATGGGAAAGAATAATGTGTGGCATTTATCTTGTAGAAATTGATGTTGAATGAAATGATATAGAGTTTAACCAAGCTACAATCCACTTTGGTAAAGATAGAGGGACATCTTAAAAAGTTACCTAAGAATACACCATATACATAGTTTGAACATAAGTAATATATGGATTTTTTGTTTGCAGATATGTTCTTTTTTCTATCCAAGATATCACAACAAGGCAAATATTTATATTGTAGAAATTGTTAGAGAACATCATTGAGGTAAATTTTTCTAATGTTCTACTTGTTTGATACATTCTCATGACATGAAGGCTTTAAATACAAATTAATATGTTACCAAAACAAATTATATTCAAATTTTATACATATAAAAGATAAAAACAAATGTCAATTCCTTCATTTGATTGTTACTTGACTCTAGTGTGGGCATGTTACATGAAATGTGATTGGAAAAGGGATGGAGAGACAATATAGAGATCATGTCTTGGATATGATTCATTTTCCGTTGGAGATCCTTCAAGCACTTCAACCATTGACTTTGGAAATGTTTCTAGTAAGTATTCCTATGGCTTTTAATGTTGTGATTCTTTCACCAAATAGTTATTTGGGCAAGCAAATGCCTTATGAATGCATGATAAAATATTGATGGACATGTAAACAATTTTTTTATAATTGCAATGTCCATTCCATGATATCCTCTCTTTATTGTTTAATTGTATTTTGAACATTTATTTCGATTTTTCTTTACATTTTAACTATGAAATTGAAAGTACTTGGTACTATGTCTATTTAAACAACAACCAAAGCTTGAAGATGAAATTAATATTAGATGATATTACTTGAAATCCTTTTAACTGTTTTGTATTGAAAGATTTCATGATTATTAGAAAAGTTTAATTTCATGTTGTTATTTGAGAACATGTTGTTTAATACTTGACCAAGTTCATGCATTAGACAACAAATTGTTGTTGCGAACAAAATGACAAGGATTAGACATCACAAATCTGATGATATATTTTAACAAGTTATTTACAGCATGAGCTTTTTAGCATGTAACTTAGTTGGAATGATTGTGCCTAAGATTTCACTAAAGGTTGAATACTAAGTTACTACGGTGTTATTTTCTATGGTGACTTCAATTTATTTATATAGGTCACCTAACCACATAGTGGCTACTATCGATCAACTGAAGAAAACTTATTCGAGTTTCTTGACTCTATGAGGAAGAATGGCTTTAACATTGTTGATGTTGAGATATATGTACTATAAATCCTTTATAGTATACCTTCATTTATATTAAAGTGTTCATCGTCTTTCATGTCTTACACTCTGCATTCTAGGTTCTTTTGTTTCGAGAAAAGGAACTCAGTATTGATGGTAAGCAATAGGGTTTGAAGAAAGAGGAGAACACTAACACTAGAGTGATAAATTCAAAAAGAGAGAGAAGAGAACCGGTCTAGTGGTACCCTTAAAGAAAATATCCTGCATAAGACACACACATAGAGACTGAAGTTCAAGTCTTCATAGTCAGTAAAATTTAACAGCAATGGTTTGACAACACAATGATAATTTTTTATAGTAATGAGACAACATTTCATGTGTAAATTGTAGTCCAACCAATGTTAAGTTGGAAACTCATATTGTAATACTAGACATTTCATATAATATAATTTCTGTGGTTGAAATTATTTATAGTTTCACTTGATATTGTTTAGTATTTTAACTAAGATATGTAATTTTGAATTTTCATATTAGATGAACCAATTCACATTGAATGATGCTTTTTTTTAATATAGTCACAAAATCATACTAATTAATCTATGTTGATTAATAATGAACACAAGAAATGAATCTAAAACTACTAAATTAGTAGTTTATATTGATTAATGATGAACACAGGTAAAATTAATATACGACTAAATTAGTCGTTTATAATGATTATTAATAAAAATAAATGAAATGAATATAAACTACTAAATTAGTTGTTTACATAATGAATATGAAACTATCAAAAAAATATAAATCACTGCTACAAATGATTAATTTTTAATTACAAATTAGAACTAAATTTTACATATATATGACTATTAGTAGTTAACCTATAGTACCTTATAACACGAAAAAAATTTAGTCATATTTATTTGGTCATTAATTGGTTTCAAACGATGACTAAAATTTTCATATATATGACTATTAGTAGCTAATTTACAATATCTTATAATACGACCAACATTTTGGTCATATTTCTTTCGTCATTAATTGGTTTTTTTAGATGATCATATAGTAATATATTTTGTTGTATATTTGGTCATTGATTGTGGCAATTAATGACTAAATAAATAACTAAATTAATAACCAAATTTATGACCAAATATATTGCTAAATGATAAAATTGAGACAATCAATTAATGACTAAGCTAAAAACAACTAAAATTTGGTCACGTATAAGATAGTGTAAATTAGCTAATACTAGTCACTGACTAAAAAATAGTCATTTATATGCAAATTTTAGTCGTTGTTTTAGCAACTAATTAGCCATTTTGTACTAGTGAAATATTTCTAGGGGTGGAGAAACATTAAAGAAAACTCAATTAAGTTTTCTCTAATATTCTCCTCCAATGTATACAATTTTTCTCCAATATTTCCCCCAACTCTACAACCCTTATATGTGAGAGTGGGGATGGGAGAAAATAGTAGATAAAGTTTAAATAAGTTTTCTATGGGTGGGGGAAATCCTAGAGAAAAATTATTTATATATGAGATTGGAGTACGGGGAATATTACTCCAAGAATTCTAGGCTCTGAACCCTTACCCTATCTTTCTACTCGTATTTTACTTTTCTCCCTATCATTAAATATCAAAACCAACTTTAAATCTGATTATGTTTTGTAGTTACAAAATTTTTTATTTTAGGAGAATTTATAACAACATTACAAAATTTAATGTGTGTGTGTAATATATATATATATATATATATATATATATAGATATATAAATTCTTGTCAATACATAGAGTCTTGTCACTTTACAAAACTTAATAATATATCAATTTCATGTTTTTTACCTAAAACAAAAACATATATATAAAAGCAATATTTATATTAACGTGGAGATTATGCGCTCCCTTGTTTGTGCTCTACATACATTAGAAAATCGTGGATGGTTTCTTGGAATGAGAAACAACTTTGCGGGACCCCTTGAAGCGGTTTTGAAATTTGAATGGGGGAGACCACAATTCGATCATGGCCATAGATATTTAGATAGGTGGTTTAACCATACCACTAAACACGGGGTCATACCCTCATTAAACTTCGACAAGACTAGGACTCCCATGCATAGTTGATCTGGGTAAACAATATTTCGAGCCATTGATCTATGATCAAACACTGTTCCATTGTGAGTTGGAAACTCACTTATGTTTTCCCCCATTGACTCATTAGATTGTTGTCATGCCACATAATGCATATGGAAAAACTTTGTCTAAGGTATTCAATAATTGCATCTCGAAATCAATCTTTCCTATTTGTATAATTTTGTTTGGTATAATTTTAAACAATTTCACCGTTGCATTATTATCTTTTTTGTAGAGTCTTTAATGATTTATTGGTGTACAATGTTGTTCACATTTTAGTACGAAAAACCATGCAAAAGCCTAGAGTGTTATATGTATTTTTCAATGCCAGTAAATAATGATATTCATATTTCATGTTTGCCAAATATCTTAGTCGCCGACCACTATAGACAGTGATAAAAACTTCAGGAATTCTCCCAATCATATGACCTAGTTATCAAATCATAACTTGATAATTACATCTACATCTCTTTTGTAAATTTCATAAACGTAAAATTTTCATGAAGTTGAATACAAGAATTCTACAACTGCAATTTTATGATGCATGGGTTGTGTTTAGCTAAACTTCGTGCATGCAATTTTACAAGTGGGACAATAACCTACAAGACAACAAAATTGGAAACCAAATTAATTGTATTATTAAGAATGATCTCAAAGAATGATGTACATAGTGTATATATATAAATACATAATGAGCCTGTTGATTCAGTTTCCAGGTTTTCCTGGACTTTGAAAACTAATTACCATAATACACACTAACCCAAAACATAACCCAACACCAAAGATTGACTGAAATGACCCAAATTAAAAATGTATTAGATATATTAAACAATCTCATTAGTTACACTTCTAATGAAATTGTAAATTCCAATAAAGTAAGTATTGTTGACACCAAAATTCATCGACATGATGCATTTGAGACAATTGAATTTATCCATATTGACTCTTAGGTACAATGAGATAATCCTAATTCCAAACAAAAGTCAGAGATTTATGGAGCCATTTCAAAATAAAAATTGCATGCATATGTAAAAATTGAACCTCCACTTCCCGAAACATTTGTTATACCTTGGGAATAAATTGTGCATAACAAAAACAAAACTGGAGGATATGCTAGAGATGTTTATTTTCATGTGCTTGACTTTTCTAAGCCCATTAGGGGACTTTTTAGGTCTAAAATGGGCATCCTAAGAAAAATGTGCAACCAAAATAAACTTTATAAGAACCAATATGATTCAAGATGATGTGTTAACCATGGCCGATGATTCACCATTTATGGGGTAAAACATTAAAAAGAATAAATTAATAAAACTACTTTTTCAACTTATCTCCCTAAGGTTTTACACAAATTTCGAGCGGGAGTACTCGTTAGATGACAAATTTAATTCCTCATCCAAGTAGTACCCATGTTACATACTTTCGATGGACCCTGCTACACAAAAAAGGAGAAATATGTGTAGTCACATTTTTCATGTATTTCTACTTTTTAGTGTAGCAAGGTTTATTGAAAGTATGTAACATCGATACTCTTTGGATCAGGAATCAAATTTTGCATCCAACAAGTGTTTCCGATCGAAATTTGAGCAAACCCATAGGGAGATAAGTTGAAAATACGAGTTGAAAAAATAGTTTTTTTCTTCTTTTCCCTCTAAAATTTGATGATGTAATCTAATCTTATTTTATTATTTTCACTATTATTTTATAGTTTCCTTAGGAGCCCATTTTACACCTCAAAACTTCCCTAATACTATACAATTTCGTAGTGTTGGATTTCTAGATAGTATTGTTCCAGAGAAAATTAATCGATGCCAACATTGTCATAGATTTGGACACGCAAACAATCAGTGTTCTGATATTAACCCATGTGAGCATTGTTCAAAGGAAAATCACCATTCAAACAAATGTTCAAGAAAGAAGACTGCTACAAGAGAGAAACTAAATTTTAGATGGATTTTTTCTTGGGATTGGTCCAAAACAACCAAGAAGTTTTACAGGTCATACCATGGGATATGTTTGAGAGTATTGACTAGAATTTCAGTGATGAAGAAGAATTCATCTTCTAAACCTATATCAAACAAGGGGGAAATTGATGGAATTGATGGTTCGCTACAGGTTCAAAAATTTTTCAAGTGAACCTGAGACAAATATCATAATTTTTCTACTATAGTCTAGAGTTTGAGTTTAGATTTGGCATTGTAGACTGAGTTGTTGATGATATTTGTGAACAGTCACTTCCACTAGCAGAAGAATTAGGGGAATTTTAAGGTCTAAAATGGGCCTCCTATGAAAAATGTACAACCAAAATAAGCTTTATAAGAACCAATAGGATTCAAGATGGTGATGTCAACCATAGGGGATGGTTCACCATTTTTGGAGTTAAAAAGTAAAAATATTAAAAAATAATAAAAGAATAAAACTATTTTTTCAACTCGTATTTTAAACTTATGTCTGTAAGGTTTTACTCAAATTTCAAGTGGGAGTACTCTTTGGATGAAAATTTTAATTCCTCATCCAAGGAATACCCATGTTGTATACTTTCGGTGGACCCTACTACACAAAAAATGAGAAATACATCAAAACACATGATTGCAATCATGTTTTTCATGTATTTCTCATTTTTCCTGTATCAGGGTCCGTCAAAAATATGAAACATGGGTACTCCTTGGATGAGGAATAAAATTATGCATCCAACAAGTGTTGTCACTTGAAATTTGAGTAAACACATAAAGTGATAAGTTGAAAATACGAGTTGAAAAAATAGTTTCTTTTTTCCTTCTAAAATTTGATGATGTAATCTAATTTTTTTTTTTTTGTAAGTTGTGGTGGTGCCTTTCTTTTTCTACTCGTAATTAAATCAAGTTGATCCATACACAGTAGTTTGGTGGCCTCAACTTTCCCATATGGGAAAACAATTCTATTGGCCACCTGAGATTATTATAGGCCATCCAGTAGCAAAAATTAATAATTCTTTCAATCCACACTAAGTGAACCTCGCAACAGAAGTCACTAATCAAGTTCCATCCTAACATAAGACTATTGAAAAGAAAATGCTATCCTCAAAAGAAGCAGACTGTAAACTACATGAGTTAATCCTTTCGGTCTTCATCGTCACAATCTGCCTTTATTGGTGTTGTCGCCGAGTCCCCCGGTGCTAGAGATAGCTTCTTCAGTTGTTGCTGGATTTCATCCAGCTTGCTGTCCTGCATAATCATGATGACTTGCAGGTTTTTCATGTCTTTCTTTATATTTGGAATACCTTGGGTGATTTCAGCCATTTCGCTCGCCACCTGCTCTAGTGCCCTGGAAAGTAAGCACTCCAACACCCAATACATGTGCAAGGCTTGCTTGTAGAGTTTCATCCTTCCTCTGGTGTGCCCCAGTTTGGGTATGATGTCTCCCCATTCCTCCATCTCGGGCTCAGAGTCTCCTTCCATGACATTGTCTTCCATTTCCTGAATGAGCTGATGAATGTCAGTATCAGTTCCTTCTTTGTATGCACGGGCAGCCTCTTGGACCTCTGTCCTCATGGTTTTCTTGCTACGCCTCTGATATATTGGTGTGGAGTTCATCGGGTCATTTCTGCCTGGCTGGCTTTGACACCCTTTTCATCCATGACCCCTCCCTCTTCCCATGCGAGCCATCTTTCCCTCTAAAGCCTCATGTTGACAATGATCAATATCAAAAGTTAGTTTATTAGAAATTACACTTATCCCAAATGCCTGCATATCTTTGTCACTAGGTTTGCCCTCCCCTCTCTGGTTTCTCCCAGCGGTCTGGATACTCCCTGGTCTCTCTTCCTTTGGGCTAAACATGGGCAGGCCCTCAGTTGTCCTATCCCCCACACAGATTGCATGCTTAACTCCCTCAGGCGGCCCCTTTGCCCAGCTCTCATAGTACCCTGTCAAGCCATTGTTCTAGTTCTCGCACTTCCTTACCATATAGACCTCTGCCCCAATTTGAACCACCTCTTCCTCTGCATTTCCCATTTTCCCCCCTCTGCTACCTTACTGTCCATGATAGGGTGAATTGTGGGCCTGTTTAGACTCAGCCTTCCCTCAGCGATTCCTAGCTCTCCCCCCTCCTCCATCATACTATGAATGGCCATAAGAGATGCATGAATTAAGACTAAGAAAACATACCCGAACTTTCGCTCAACCACTAAAGGATCAAACGCCCACTCAGCTCCATTATCCACCTTCCTTCGCTGCATACTGATCTCTCTTTCCCCCTTAGCCACTGTCATTAACCCTTTCCCACCTCTCCTGCATCCCATCCCACTTCCGCTGTCATTTCCTCCTTCCTCCTCCCCCATTCCCTTGCCACCTCAGCGCCTCAAAATTCCCTTAGGCATACAGGCTGCCACCATATCCCTTTGAATTATTATGAGGGCAATTGGTGGCTGGATTGGCTAACCTCTCCCATGTGTTGTCCTTCTAGTCGTACTCCCCACTTCCCTCACCCCGATTGGGGGCCACCTGTATCTGCTAACTTGAGGTTGTGTCCTCATGGCAATCTTGGGTAATGATTGTTTTAAGGGGCTCCAATCTGGGCTCCTTAAAATGTGTCGACCATATACTATCAAGCTTGCCACCTTGCTCATTACTTCCCCAGTCTGCTAGGAAGTCCGCTACTTTGTTACCATCCCTTCTGACATGTTTTATGATCTTATAATCAATTCTCTTTATGAGGGTTTCCAAATCCTAGATTAGGCTAGTCATCCTCCAGCTTTTCGCCACTTTCTCCCAAGTCTTACCATTATTGATTTTCCAATAATATCTATCACCAGTTGGGAATCACCCTCTATTTACAAGTTGTTGTATCCATTCCTTATTGCTATTCTTAATCCCTGATACACTACCATTAGTTATGCTTCATTATTGCTCATGATACCTCCATGTCTGCATATACCCATCTTGTCTGCCCTTGGCCATCCCGGAAAATGTCTCTAATCCCTGTTGGCCCCAGGTTTCCTTTGGAGGCCCCATCAAAATTTAGTTTGATGAAACCTTTAGAGGGGCAAGAGAAATGGATAGGGCTCTAGATGTTTGTTTCAGGTGCTTTCCACCTTTGGCGAGAAACCATACCTTCTTCTAAATTAAGTTTTTTCAGGAATATTTCTTCCTCAAGTGTCGTTTTCCAATCATCATGTTTCCAAGTTTCTGATAAAATAGTCTCTCTTATATGACTTTGGGTTCTTTTCCAGACCTGCTGTGGAGTCATCTCTTTGTTTTGAAATATTCTCCTGTTTCTGTCCTTCAATATCATCGACATATCCATGCCTACTGCTAGAGTCCAGGCTCTTCTAACCACCGGGCTCGTGAACTAACCTCATCCCCATTGTTTGATAGTTTCTTTAATGTTATGAGGATCTTTGTTTGTCCCCCCAAAGAGTCTTCTAATTTCTTCCCATTACTGTTGGGCTAGAAGACAAGAATTCAGAAGATGTTCTTATGTTTCTTGGTCCTGCTTGCATAGGCAACATCTGGGTGGGCCTTGGAATCCATGCTTTTGAAGCTGATCCCATGTGAGAATACATCCTTTATATACAAGCCATAGAAAATCGGTCACTTTTGGCCACCAGTTCCTCTACCATATTTGTTTCCATATGGGTGCTAGATCGTCTTATTCATATTGCATGGTGAGTTGGTAGGCTTTTTTGATCGTGAAGGTTCCCTTTGTTGAATGCACCAATCTCAGTATATCTAGACCTATTCTGATAGCTATTCTCCTTGACTTCATTTCTCGTATATACAACACTTTTTGTTCTATTTCAATATGTCTATCCCACGCTTCCAGATTCCTCCAAGTTCTCCAAGACTCCTCCTAGTTTTCCTCATTCCAGAACTCACTTACATAATTCATTCCTTTCTCTTTTTCCCTCTGGCATGTGTTTCTGAGACCCTGTACCTCATTCATATTCTCCCTTTGTTGCCAAGCTTCTTCCCAGAATTTGGCTGAATTTCCATTCTGAATTTCCCAGAAGACATGCTTAGATACAATGTCTCTATTTTGACTAGCCAGGTTCCATATTATAGAGCCTCTTGGTGTTTCCTCAAGTCTTAAGATTTCTTCTGTTGTTGTGGGCATGTTATATTTTTGCGTCCAGATTCTTTTCCATGCGTCTCATCCTCCCATCATCCATCTCCACCAAAGCTTCACCCCCATTACTTGGTTCACAGTGTATGGATCAATCCCCCTTCTTCTTTACTCTTTGTCAGGCTCTTCCAGGAAATCAGAGCCCATTTCTTTTGTTGCTTCGATCCTCCCTAGAGGAATTTTTTGAAAATCTCCACCATTTTGGCACATGTCCCTTTAGGGGCTGATGTTGCTGAAAGTGGGTAGATTGGGATTGCTTGTAAGATCACTTTGAGCAGAACTGCTCTTCCTGCTATATTCAGGGTTCGGAAGGACCAGTTCACCAATTGATTCTTTAGTATCTCAATTCTTTGTTTCCAATTCACCATCTTTAGAGGATTCAGGGCTAACGGGGTACCTAGATATTTTGTGGGTAAGTCACTCGAATGAAAACCCAATCTTCTTGTCAGATAAATTTTGACATTACCAGTAGTGTTGAAGAAGAATGTGCGGGATTTCTCCTTGTTGATTTGAGTACTTGAAGCTTCCATGAAGAGGTCTAGGATCCCTTTTATTCTTTCGAATTCTCTTAGATAAACTGCACAGAATAGCATGATATCATCCACAAATTGATGGTGTGTAATTGACAAGTCATTTCCCCATATCCGTAGCCCTTTGATTTTTCTCTCCCGCAATTCTCTTTTGATATACCTTCCAAATTCTTCTGCCGCAATGATGAACTGGAATGGGGAAAGAGGGCCCCCCTGCCTCAATCCTCTTGAGGCATTCAATGTTGAAGTTGGTGTTCCATTTAGAAGAATGGAGAAATTTGGTGTGGAGATCATATCAGAGATCCACTCTATCCATCTATTGCAAAAACCAAAGGCCGCTAATACCGATTTAAGATATGTCCAGTTCAGCCAATCATAGGCTTTTGAGAGATCCAATTTAATAATCATTCCAGCTTCTTTCTTAGATTTCAAAGAATGCACAACTTATTGTGATGCTACCAAGCCATCCAGAATTGTCAACCTTCCACAAACCCGGTTTGTTCTAGAGAGATAATGCTTGAAAGTATTGGCTTCAATATTTTGGCCATAAGAGTAGCAATAATCTTATAGATTACATTACATAGAGCAATGGGTCTAAAACATTGAGCATTTTTAGACTTAGCAGTTTTAGGAATAAGAGATGAGAGAGCCGAGTTTAGGCCTGGACATACCTTCTGATTTCTCTGTGATTCTTCTACCACATCCAAAATGTCTTGCCCCAAAAATTTCCATCCCTCTTGGTAGAATTCCACTGTGAATCCATCAGGTCTAGGAGCTTTATTCTTCTTCATCCCTTTCACAATCTCTTCCACTTCCTCTAGGGTTGTGGCTCTCATAAGAGCTATGTTTCGGTCTCTAGTGATCATACTCGGGATCTCATGGCAGATTCTTCCAATACCTTCTCTTCTATCCTCATGAGGTTCCGAAAGGAGGTCTTTAAAGTGACCAATGAGAGTCTGTTCCATTTCCTCATGCTGAGTTAGGCGCATTCCTTCTTCATTTTTATAGAGAAGATTATATTTCTTTGTCTCTACTGAATCATGGCCTGATGGAAGAACTTCATGTTCGTCTCCCCTTCTCTTAACCAATTCACTCATGATTTTTGTTTCTAGAGAATTTCCTCCTATTTCCTTCATTCTTCAATTTGGCGTATCAACATCCCTTCCTCTCTATCTCGTTCCTCGCTTCTACCTACTGAGATAATTTCTTGTTGTAGTTTCCTCATTTTCTGGTCTAGCAGCTGCTGGTCCTTGAATATGTTCCTGAATTCCTCCTTGTTCCATCTTCTAATTTTCTCCTTTAGTTCCTTTAATTTTAATTGGAAGGTTTTCATTCTACTTCTTCCCCTTTGTTGGCTTTGTTTCCACCATTCGTCCACTTTCGTCATGAACTTTTGATCTCTGAGCCAGAAGGCCTCAAACCTGAAAGGGAAATTTTTGGGGCTAGCTTTGATGTCAATTTTTATTTTGATCAGCGAGTGGTCGGAAACCATTCTAGGGAGAATCATTGCTTCAACGAATATATCCCTATTTATTATTTGTTCAGATATTAAGAATTTGTCTAGCCTTGAGGAAATTTGGTGAATGCCTCCTCTTCTATTGTTCCATGTGTGAATCCCATTTATTGTGGGAATATCAACTAGTCTTTGTTCCGCTACCATATCAATGAAGGCTTCCATGTCCTTATCTAGTCTTCCCAAGCCTCCTCGTTTTTCACCTAGGGATGTGATCATGTTGAAGTTTCCTCCTACAATCCATGGAGTATCTGGGAAGAAGCTTCAGATTTTTCCCAAGTTCTGAAGAAAGATCCTGCGTTCTCCTGGTAAATCAGGACCATATACCCAGAGAGAAGGACCCATTCTCGTGAGCCTATATTCTTGAATTTTCCAAAAGTATTTGAGGCACGCTTACCAATTTTCAAATTGGATCTCCTCTAGGTTCCAAAGAATTTCCAGGCCCCTTGCACTTCCTATGGCACCCTGACCAATTATTTCATATTGCGGTTTAAATTTGCTCATTATTTCTTACAATTTATGTTCGCTAATATTTGTTTCTTGGACTATCATTATGCTAGGTTTATCTTTTTTCAATCTTTCTCTCAGATATCTCTGTTTTCCATTACTATTCATCCCTCTAATGTTCCATTTTGTAATAATCATTTTAACGGTTTGATGGGTTGTTGGAATACCTCTGACAGAGTTATGACTCTTCCTGAGTTGACCAACATTTCACCAACCATTTGGACGGTCTCACTCATAGGTTTTCTTTCGTTTTTTCTGCCATCTTTTCCTGCATTACCCGTTTCTGTGCTTTGTCCTCCTTATAATCCTAACTATTATGGTTGGTTTATAATGGCTGCCCCTAATTTCTCCTTGTATTTTTGGAACATATCTTTGTATAATTCCTTTTGTTCTTCTGGTATGAATCTTTCATTTAGATGTCTCCATTAATGTAGAAGTCTCTTCATGACTTGGTCCTCTTCACTCCCTTTGTCCTTCTGGGGGTCTATCTCCATTTGGGTCTGGTCTTGAGGGTTTCTTGTGCTCTCACCTTCCTTCCCATGTTCAAGATTTGTTTGCATTGTATCTTTTTCCTTATCTACCCTTATCGGTTCTGCTGGTTCTTTGTCACTGTCTTCTCTTTCCACTTCCATTTCCTCTTCTTGTAATACCCTGAACTTGTTCTAGTTTTCCTGGGTTACTACTTTAGCAGAAGGTTTCAGATGAATCGGTCCTTTATGGGGTTTTCTTCTGATAGGAAATTCTATAAAACCTTCTTCGTCCTCCCTGCTTGTATTTGCCTCCTTCCTCGCTTCCTCTCCCTTTCCTACTAGTGCTCCAGTTGTGTTCAAAGGGCATCATTTGAAGAGATGACCATATTCATGGCATCTTCTACATCGGAATGGAATATGCTCGTAATCCACTGGTTGTTGCCAAACCTCATCAGGGTACTCCACTTCAATATAGTCCGGAAGCAGTTTTGTGATATTCATGCATACACGGATCCTGGCATAGGACATATATCTTCCTCTTCTGGTGGTCTTGGCTATTTTGACAAATGCCCCGATTGAGTTCTCGAAACCTTCCAAAATCTCTGGATCCCAGAACTTAATTGGGAGTCCAAACAGTCTGACCCATATAGGTGCTACTAGCATTTCTTCCTTGTTTGGATTGTAGCATTCTTCCCAGTGCCCCATAAAAAGACCGACATTGTTCAAGAAGTAGGGACCTTCCACAAAAACCCTCTCCTTGTCTTCCAAATTGGAAAAAATGACTGTGAAAAATCCCTTTGCACCTAGCTTTAGGTTTACGTGTCCCTTGGGCTTCCATCTCTGTTGTATCCATTTAGCCAGATCTTTCTCAGACAGCCAAGTCCCAAAAAACTTACAAATCAAAGCATGATCTTTCATATATTGTATATATTCTTCAAGTTTGTTGTTTGGGATTACAAACATGGGTTTTTCATCACTCTAGGTAGGCATCTATTACCCAACCCCGCCTTCCATCGAGTCCCCATGGCCAGCATGTTCTTGTTTCATTTCCCCGTGCCTCCATTCACTCCATTCCTACTTGTCTCGTCCATTGCTACGTTTTTATAGGAGGGGATCTCTCCCCTCCCACCCACATCTGCCATTTTCTGTCAGCCATGCCTGAGTTATGACCACCATTCTCCGCTAGTCTCAACACTCTCGCTTGTCCTGATCTGGTACAGATGGTTGCAGGCTGCCCCTGCACCCTGTTAAGGGTTCAGGTCTACCTAAGGCGAACTATTCCAGAACCCTAACCCTAATCGTTTACCTCCATCACTTTTCGCTGCTTCCTTCTCCCACCCCCATTTTTCTTGGAAATATTATTAGTTGAATCACCAAACGATGATGTAATCTAATCTTATTTTATTATTTCCACTATTATTTTATAATTTCCTTAGGAGGCCCATTTTAGACCTCAAAATTCCCCTAATAACTTCAAGTTCTAGCTACATTTAGAATTTTTCGAGAAACTACATTGATGGTTTTAGAGTTTTGATTGATCCTAGAATTGTTATGAAGGTTCCAGACATGGGTATTGTTTCTGGCTTTCTCTTAAAAACCACCATCTTTGGTTTTTTGTCATCGTTGAAAACCATTTTTGAGAGACATTCAACTCTTGGATGAGATGAATTTTTTCATTTTTAGCTCCCATTCTTGGACTTTGATACCTCCCTTCGGGTTAAGGGGGGGGAATGTTAAACACCTAATCCTCAGGTTATGATTTGGGTGAGTGTGTATTATGGAATTTAGTTAGATTCTAAGAAGACCTAGAAACTGAATCAATGGTTTCATTATGTATTTATATGTACACTATGTACATCGTTCTTTGACATCATTCTTAATAATATCATTAATTTATTTCCAATTTTGTTGTCTTACATAACCGTTGTAATATCCACTTCCATATGCATTTCAACATTACCATTACTCATGGGAGCTACTCCAACCACCATAATTCCTTGTGCCAATTCATCTATCATTGTCAATATGGAGAATATTGATATGAAAAGAGCATGGACAATTGTAAGACCATGTCTAAATATTATCAACAATGATCCTTGAGCATATTAAATAATATTATTGACCTTTACAACGTTCATAGTATTGACTAGAGTGGCATTGACAATGTCCTCCAAAGTCATTGCCAACATTTCCACGGTGATCTCCAGGTACATTTATCCTTTTCCTCTACCTCAAAACCTATTTGACATTGTTAGTTCCAAGGATATTGTTCCATCACCTTCAATAACAATGTATGCAGCCTCCAAATGTGACACTTCCTCCATTTCTAGTCTTTAGCAATTGCATTTCATTTCCCTATCTCATGGAAAGTTAAAAGTCATGCTCTCCTTTGCGCAACACATTAAAATGTAGGGAAGAAATAGGATGACGAAAATCCGTAAGAAAACTATTGAAAAACCAACATCCTTCTCAGGTAAATATGATAGAGGAATTTTAACATCCTTGTATGATTTCAATGCCTAGAAGTTCCCCTGTACAATATCTCCTCATCATTTGCACCTTTCTCTTCTTGTTCGCGTGATTTCTGAGCTGATTGAGACTATCTCCTCAAAATACTACAAATGTATCTTTGTTCACAATTCCCTCTCAATGACAAAACTATAAAATACAATATTTTTAATCTGATGCAAAACCTTTTTCTTTTCTACTTGAAACCCAACATTAAAGACTATACGTGAAAGAAGATATATGAAATAGAGTTCTTCATTAGGATGCCAAAATATGGGAACTTGTGCTTCCATTTAAAAGAAGAACTATAAACCTTCCATAACACCCCCTTTCTTTTGGTTCTCTATTGGAGTTAACTCGAAAAAATCTTCAATGTTTGAGTCTACAAGATTTTTTGAAAATAGACTTGACTGCTTTCATGTGCCAAACAATATAATTGTAGATGCATGCAACTAAATTGTCATCAATTTGATTTATATGCACTCTATTAGGTCAAGTACTTACAAATTTTAAATATGCCTTCATTAGAACTTTGCTTCACTAGTGAAGTTGCAAGAGAATTACGTTTTTCACTAGAGGTTCATGGTTATTGTGATTTATGCCATCCAATATGCCATACTTTAACCCTTTTTTCCCTTGGATTTGAACAAATACATTAAATAGAAATACACCAAATTTGTTAGACTACATGCACAAAATCAACCAATACAAAGTAGTGACATGCCACCACATGACTATTGTTATTATTATTATTTGCTTTTGTAAATTTCAAAATTATTTTTATTAAATAAATATTAATAAGGAATAAATTAAAATAATAATTAGAATATGATTAATGAATATAATATTTTCACGATTATAAATCATATTTTTGTCTCATAGTACCTCTAAAACATTATGAAATAATCAATTGCAATAAATCTCTTTATAAGTGAATATTTCTATATAATATATATATATATATATATATATATATATATATATAATATATATATATATATATATATATATATATAAATATATATATGCACCAACGCAATTAGTATTGACTATAGCTTGTAGTCAATACTAATTGCGTTGGTGCATTTTACAATCCAATATGAGGGCAATGTGTATTTCGTCCATGCTTAAAGTGGATTTGAGACATGTTTATCTTAAAATTAAAATAAAATATTTCATAAATAGTAAAACAATGGCTGGATAATAATAAACAAAAATGAATATGGTTGTTTAGTTAGCTTTAATTAAAAGCATTATAAAACATCAATAATAACTCGATTTGTTGTTGAAACTAGAACCTAATATGTTAAAAATATTTCACTCACTCATATAAATAGAATATTTTGATTTCCAAATAACTTAATATAATTTGATATTAACTTTAAAAAGAGATAAAGTAATTAGAAGTGAAAAATTTGTGTAAAATTTATAAACATTATACTTTTCAAACATATTTCAACACATGATTTAAATAAGCTATTTAAAAATTTGTGTTATCTACTTTATGACACATGGTTTAAATAAACCATTTAAAAGTCTATACTATGTTATCTACTTTATGTGGATATCGACTTGATATATATCTATATATAAAAATAAAATGTTAAATAAAAATATTTTAATGTTGTATATAGTAAAATATTCAATGTCCTTGAAAATTACAAAATAAAAATAAAAATATCCAGTACTTTATAACAAGAATAATAACAGGGAAGGGCCTAGAGTATGCCCTAAAACTGCTTCTTCTTGGCTAAGAGATCGTCTTCCTTGGACATAAGGAAACAGGTTAACGACCCAAGAGCCAGAGGCATCTGGAAGGAGTGAAAGCCTAGCCCCTTACGGACCACTAGTAGTTTATTCCAGGTGGCGTGGTTTTCCTTGAATAAAAATGATGAGTCATCCTACATTCGTGGTTAGTAGCTAGAGATGGTTGCCCTCACCATTAGTTTGACAATTGAGTTATGATAGGTTTTCCCACTTGTGAAAAAAATAATAAGAGGGAGATGTGTAATTTGTTAAATTCTTGATATAAAATTAATATGTGATATTTAAAAATATTCATATAATAAAAAATTTCAATGTGGATCATTAATAAAATATTTTAATATTGCAAGATTATGTCATATGGACATATACTTAAAAATATATTAATAAGAAAAAAATAATTTTAATGTGAACAATGTAGTCCATAGATAAAATATTTCAATGCACATGTTATGTAAAAATTTTTAATGTCAACTATTATTATATATATATATATATATTATATTATAATCTGATTATAATTTTATATATAATATATATATATATATATATATATATATATATATAATATATATATATATATATATATAATATATATATATATATATATAAAATTGAAGAACATAATTGAGAAATCTTGAATTACTACAATTTCCATTCTTTGAACAAGCTTATTTCTTGACTAAGCTAGATTGATAATATGATTAAGGTGATCCAATCCAATTCAATACATTTAGTAGGGACAACCATCAATCCATAGACAAATAATACAATTCAATACCTTAGTTTATAGACTTGAATCTTCAACATTTGTTGATCATTAATGGATGCACCCTTTCAATATTCCGTATAATCTCATCTAGATCACTGGTATTCTTCCAACATACCTTCACTCTAGGTCACAATTTTCTATAATAGTGGTAGGCTTTATTATTTTTATTGTTATTATTTGATGTCTTCTCATCATTATTCTTCTTTGAAATCTTTTCAATGCAATAAGTGAACTTGTCCTAACATCCTTTTGTCCTCTTTCTTTATATCAATCCTGAACTTTGTTTTTAAGCAGATGAACCTATTGCTTGACCTTTAATTTCCATCATTAATCAATTTATTTTATCCCCTAATTATCAAACAACATAATGAATCAAATGTACTATCCTTACCATCTTCTTTATTGGAATCCCAACTAACATGAAATATTGAACATAATATATAATAAGGCATCTTCATGTTAATTAGAGGTTTTTTAGTAAGCTAACCATATTTATTCAAAGATTCCATGCCACATTCACTGAACATCAATTTTACTTCCTTGACACGAGTGTAGTCTTCAATTCATTGAGAGGAGAGAGGATCTAAAGATATCGACTCTCTCTCAAAATACATAACCTAAAATTTATCGATCATATCAATCAAACTCTTTAGCTTTCAGAAGATTTGATGAGGTTATCCAATCCCACTTATATGAAAGTGAATATCCATCAAAATGTAAGTGGTGAGGACTCCTTTAGTCTCATCAGACTCTCCATTGATGAAAAATTTATATTTGACACCCTTCAAATTTGGGACCATTATCTTTGTAAACCTATAAAGAATCTATTGGAATAAGGAATCACTGGGGGGGTGGGGTTGGGTGAATCAATAATCATGGGGTTTCTTAAAAATTTAATTACAAACATTCCATTATTTTCACCACTGTCAATTATTTTAGAGAGCATTCATACTACGGTAGTCATGAGAAACAAGATACGATATTCACATACATCAATTGAATAACACACACACATGTGGACACAAATATTTTCACATGGAAACCCAAAGGGAAAAGAACCACCAGTTTGTTTCTTATTAAGATGTAATTTAAGAACCCACTTAATTACATCAAGTTTTTTGTGAGCACCCACTCATAAGAGGCCCCAACCCCCTTTAGATAGAAATCCTAAACTTCCCAAGAGACACCAAAATCCTATGAATGTAGGACACTACCTACTGTAGCCACTGTTCTACTTTTCCTACAATTTTCAAACCGAAAACAAAGGAAAATACATATACATAGAAATATAAATCTGATTCACTACAATACATGCCTCTTCCCTTTATATTTTCATAACTCCTATGAAATAGCTCCTTGATACTCCTAGATCTCTAATCATACTCCTCTACAACATTGTATCTTGGTTGAACGCTTGGCCCACTCACTCTACTTTGACATAGACAAAACTGTTCTCTTAAGCCACCTCAATAATTCACAACTCACCACCTCACTTAACTATAATCATAGGCTTTGTTCCACTATCACACGGTGAATGATGTTGTCCTTTTCAAACATCATCGTGTCATTCTTACGCCCTAAGTGTGTACTCTATGAATACCTCTCCATACTATCGGAACATTTGGCTAGTTACTACTAAAATCATATTAAAAGCAAACCATCGATTTCTGAGCATTTTTCTCATACTCTTCTACTCAACAACTGTAGTTTCAATATAATCAATTTCGATAATGGAGACATATGTGATTATCCATGGTGAGAATTAAATATCAGATATCCTGTGCACCCAAGGAGGTTCTTCCATTCTTATTAATTGCTCGCAGAGCTTGAGATGTACTCCAGCATGACCTCTCTGAGGTTGGTATGATATCCATTAAGTCTCTCTACAAATCGTGATCCTCATTTCCTTGATCCAACGATTTATGTAGTTATCATTACTCTAGTTTCTGAATCATTCAATCTCATTAACCAACATGTAGAAGTCCTAGAAATATGGCATAGTTGCCAAGCTTGGCCCAAGGCACCAAATCACTGCCAAATATAACTCTATGACCCCTATGGCTTATGCATTTTAGCTATTTTTTATGCCATAGGACTGTTGCATGTGACCATTAGCTCAAACCTTCAGGCGCTTGGAATATTTAAGCCCTTCACAGGTTAAGTTCCTTTGATAATGACTTTGTGTCATTGGTAACTCCTCTACACGAGGAAACCACCCATCAACCAAACACCAGATGTCCTTTGTTTCCATGAAAACCAATAAAAAAGGGTTAGCACTTACTCCCAAAGCCCCTGTGACTCTTTATTTCCTCCATGTTCTTGGTTTATACTGATGGAAAAGAACCATGCGTGGGTGCTCAACCCATAGTGCCCTTCTTCCCAACATATTTATTTTGTGCATCATTGTGACGCTACCGGGTTCACACCTCTAGGTTGATGTGTCTCATGGGGAACACCTCACGCATATCCTGATTGGTTTCCATTGTGCCACCATAGCCCAGTACCTCTGCTAAATTCTTTTCACAATATTATCAGGGTAATGCCTACAGGATGAGTTATCATGTGGGGTCTACCCGATGCGTTTTTCATTGGTTTTTGCTATGTTCACTACCATTGTGTCCTGAAGCCTTGCAACTCGACACATTTTCTTTGTACATGTTTAATAACCATCAGGGTCATACCTCGGGGACGATGTCACTCCTTCCATGTGTCAACCTATGAGTGGTGACATGTGTAACCGAGAAAAGGGACCATTCGAGTGCCCAAAAATGATGAATCTGCCTACCCTATGTCCATGTTGATGTCATCCTCTGGCCTGATCTGGGCCAATGAATTTCTATGATTTGTCCTCTTGGAGGAGAGAGAAAAGGTCCTCCGAGGCCTTATTTTAAAACCAACCTCCATTATAATAAAAAACCACTAGATTCCAAAATTCAGCTCCGACACCACTCCTAAGTGGATTTTGGTTTTGGGAGGGGTTCCCCCAAAGTATCTCTCCACTATTGATCTGTGAGATCAACTATGTGAGAAAACACTTCCAGCACCTCGAGGCCTAACATGAATACCCTCTATTGGGATCTCAAAATTTGGCCACGTGGCCAAATGCCTATCTCGCGGTGTTTCCATTTTGTTCCACTTATCTTTCCTCTGGTCTAACCTTTACGATCTTTATTTTCAGAATGGGGACCTCTTGACACCTTCATCATTAGCTGTTGTTGCCAACTTTACTGCCACCATTTCCTGGCGTCCTGTCTCTTAGTGGTTTCACTTTGTAATCCTTAAGTCTTTGTTGGGGCTATACCACCAGGTTATCTCCTTCAGGCCAGGCTATCAAGTGGGGCCTTTGCTGGCCATTAAAACTACTTCTTACTACTCTACTAGAGCTCCTCATCAACCTGTTTCATTCATTTTGACACTTTAACTTGTATGCTATTAGCATACCGTCAGGGTAGCTCCGTCGAATGGGATCCGCCTACACCAATAAAAAATATTCCCATTGTTGTGTTGTCCATGCCATGTCTTCCCATAACTCCATTTGGCCACTCCTTTAAGATTTTCTGCCAAGTTTGGCACTACTGCCAACTTTTTCTGTGCACCAAGACTCATCCAATCACCTTTTAACTCTTCTATCACGGACTTAAGGTCACCAAATTTTGACTAGAAATAAATCCTAATCTAGGAGGCCATTTCCATACTTCCACATACAATTGGAAATCTATTTCTAAGCACTATCCAACTATGCCACTTCTAGTAGAATATGAGCAAGTCTTGGGATGTAAAATTTCCTCTAAATCCTGAGTCTCATAACCATCATAGTCATCATTTTATGGATTTTCCAATAAGCCTGGTATTGTGATGATTCTCTACAAGAGAGCGCAGCAACCATAGGACTCCTCCTTAGCCTAACACACCATGCACATCATTTCCATAATCTACTAATGCTAGTCTAGTTAACATCAATTCCAACAACCAAGTGCCACCAACCATTCAGATAATGCCAACGGTCAAAAAACACCTTACTTTTCAACATGGTGTCCATATCCCATGCTGATAATCGATAATTACGTCCAATCAAGATCAGAGGCTCTACCTTAGAACAAAATATGTTGATCTATCTATATAATATTGATATATAGGTTTCAAATGAAACCAAGAGTCAATCAATGAATACGTCTAATTAAATAAGAGTAAATCTAAATGATGACCTTCAAAATAACCATGGAAAATAGGATGGGTGTTTCAAAACAATGGGTTTAACACCGTGTTGGAAAATAAAGTAATTACATATATTATAAATTTAGTAATTACAAGAGGTGGTGGTGTTAAGGGACACTATTAGAGAACTTAAGAACAAGATATGATATATTTTTCCACAAAGAGCACCTCAAAATGAATTATTAACTATTTGAAATTATGTTATATCAAGCTAAAAATCCTTTCCTTGATAGCACCAACATTATCCAATTCCCTTGAAGTGAAGCAAATATGATCCACAAATAATGGAAATGTTGTTCCTTAAATTTACCTCATTCTACTCAATCATTGACTATTATAGTTGACACAAACGATGAGTTGAATACTTAGTTGATGAGTTATTCAATTCCTCAATCACTAATTGACTATTATATGTTGGACACCTAATCCTCAATGGGTTAGTATGGAAGCCGAATGGACAAAAGGAGTCCAAGAGACCTTGGGATGTGAAACCCAACGGTCAAATATTGTACTATAAATGTATATCTCTTGTTAATAAAAATTGTACTCTCATGATTTATCATTCAGATTATTCTTGCTCCCATGTGTGTTTAACATGGTATCAGAGCGGGTTCCTTTCTGCCCTCTTGAAATTTAAATCACTAGTTTTGAGATGTAGTGATTATGGGTGTTTCTCTACTTTGTGCAGAACTCTCCCTTTGTCTGTGCTATCTAGACTTTGAAAATAGAAACAACAAAACAAATTGTCTGCCTGCAAATCCAAATGTTTTCTATCAGCCTGCATTACCTGGGTTTGTCCTATGCTCTAATGAAATCTGGAGGTCCTATTGATATGTTGATGGTTAGTCTGCACCTGCCTTACAAGTTTGTCGATGCAGCACTATCTCTGAAATCTTTGCATTATTTTCTCTCTACATTTAGACAAAGTGTTATTCATTCTCTGCATTTTCTCGTACTATGTGTCAGGCCTCTAAATGATGTCTCTGTCCACTCTTGTTGGCTACCAAATGCACTTGACCGTCCACAGTGAAACACTTGTAGAAGACAACGTTCATTTTTATCATTAACCTGTCAAAGGGCACTACTGTATTCTGCATTGAACGTTACTTCTTTTGATGTCTACTATCCTCTCGCTTATTGCTGCAGGCTTTTGGCATTACATTCAATCATAGTCTGATCACTGTCTCTATCAACTCCCTGCAAAATCTCTCATTCATTGTTGAAGTGAATTACTACATTGAAGGAGTTTGTGAAATCATAATTAAAGCATTGTTAAACAATAAGATAAGATTTGACAGCCTGGTGTGAACTCTTCGGTCAAGTCTCTCTGTGGACGTATATCTATTCTCCCTCCATTTTCTGAGCAACTATGAACTCCATTGTTTGGTTCGATTTTTCCCCAAAGATAATACGACAGGCTCTGAATACTCACAGATTGTGAATACGATTTCCAACCTCAGTAATATTGTCTATCAGGCTCCTCATGTATTCAAGCCCTATGCTTTTATGGGAGATATATACACTCCACAGAATCCAAAATCAGGTCTGAGCAGGGTTACCATCGCCGGCATAGCAATCATAATAGTTGTATTGACTCTTGGGATTGTAGGAATAGGTTTTTATGCTTGGAAGCAAAAGAAAAGAGCTGATAAGGCGATTGAAATGTACACACCATTCGTATCATGGGAAGTGAGTAATTGAGATGGTGGTTGAATCTGATTTATACAACGGCCAGTGGTTTATTCCATGTATATGTCTGGGATTATACTGATGTGTCTCTCTAGTTACAATGACATATTTCTGTTGTTCCAATTGCATATATCTATGGTGATGTTGGCATCGCATTTTTTCCCAGTGAGTCACATCTCTTCACTGTGAGTCATATCTCCTTTCTGTGCATTGTATTTCTCCATTGAGGGTCGTATGTCTTTACTGTAACTTATACCTTTTCACTGCTGACTGTATTTCATTGTCAAGATTTGTACCTCATTGTTGTGGGGCATATCACTTTACTATGAATCGTATCTCACCATGGTGGGTTGTATATTATTACCGTGGTATCGTGCTGCTGGACTAACATATATGTTGGTGAGTTTTGAATCAAGATTGAGAACAAATTGATAGAAGATCGAAGCGTTATATTTCCTCACGGATGAGAATTCATTTCCTTTGGTAATCAAGCGTGTCTGATTAGGGATCAAGTTTGTCTATTCATTAACGATGAAATTATTTTATTGAAGGTTGAATTCTTTGAGGTAGGCTGAATTCATAATTTCCTTGGCAATTAAACCAACCTACTATGGAGGCCAAGTTTATGCATATTTCGGGAGATCGCATTGATCCTTGAAGCAGGTTCAATTTTCCCACATTAAAGGTTGAATCTCTTTGGAGCTTGCTTGAATTCTTCAACCGAACTCCTTTGTCTTCCTTGCGACTTCATTCTACAACCATACGAACAAACCAAAGGGAAAGAATGTATTGCTCGCTGCCCCATCCATTGAACACTGAAAAACGTCAATACCAAAGTGTGTCCCATTCACCATTAACCCTCCACGCTGCTCTCTGTTGGCTAGACCTTACTACCTATTGGAATACCCCTGCCATCTACTGGCAAAGAATACTGTTGTCCAAGAACACTGCTGTTCTGGTGCATTAACTCGATGACTGTGCTTGGTTCCTTTTTTAATATTGGATTCATAATTTCCGCGTTGACTTCTTCTTATGAAGTGTGGAGTTCTCCTTATAATGTGCATGAAGGAAAGGATGACTGCTATTACTAATATGATTTATGCTCTCTGGGTTTAAAGTTGATATCAAATTAAAATTTTGAAGTTCTTCCACAAGTATTTTTCTAGCATATTATATATTTACATGAGCCAACAACAAGGAATACACCACCTCTACTGGATGTACCTATGATACCCTTCTACGTGGAGTTTATTTTGACATTGTGGGGGTCACGAAACACTGTACTGTTTACTAATATTAGCCAAAGGACCAACACTGTACAGTTTGCTAAGTATTTGGACATTTAAGGAGGTCTATCACTATTGTTTCACTGTGTTAGAGACTCATTCCAATGCCTATGACCTGAGCAAGTGTTGGAGTAGAATTCTGGGTCTGAAAGTCCTTGCTGGAATTTACTCTCTTTGCTCATCTTCATTACCAAAAAGTGGCAAGATCACAGAATTGTGTTATAATTCTTGAAGTTTTGATACCATCATTTCTGATTTGAAAGTGGAGTATTTGAAGGATCCAAGCGAGTTTGCAGTTATTGCTACCCCAGCTGTGGTATTAAAACTCATTATAGTCTTTGTCTACATATATAAGCATTGATTCCTTGATTCATTTGCTACACATTTACAAAGGATTTTTCTGTGTCTTTGTACTATGAGTGGGTGTTACTTTTACTCTTTAGATCATAGTTGTGATCAGTTTAAAAAAAAAGGTGTAATTTTGACAATGGAGAATATGGCTCAAATTACTGAAATAATAGAGTTCTTAAAAACTCTGATACATTCCTCTAATCATGATACATTAAAATTCAGCAAAGTTTCTCTCACAGACATTCAGTTCTCTCTACAAAATGCACAAGAGAAAATTGATTTTTTGCAGCTTGAAACTCAACTACAACAAGAAGAATTAAAATAGAGGAATCATCATTTTGAACCTATTTCTGTTCAGAACAATGAAACAAACTCCAATAAATAGCAAGTCAATATTGTTGAAGTTCATTCAGATCCAATGCCCAATAAAGCAGCAGTTGTACATGCAGATGCAAAAACTCGGTCTGCACTTCCCAAGCCCATCATCAGACCTTGGGAACAACTTGTCCACAACAAGCATAGAACTGGTCTTGGATATGACAACAACTGTCCTTTCATATTCCAGACTACTCAAAGCCCATTCAGTTTCAGAGTGCTCAATTCATTCATGACAGTTCACCTACTCCTCATGACAGTTCAGCTTCAGCTATTCTAGACTTTGCCCCTCTTCCATAGCAACAACAACAACAACATCAACAACAGATTGTGAAATTCCAACACTGTGACCGAGTTGGCCATCTAAAATATCATTGTTTTGATCTTCATCCATGTAAGCATTGTCATAAAACCAGTCATTCTTCAAACAGATGCTTCAAAAACAAACTTCCTGCAAGAACAAAGATTCATCTTGGATGGATCGCTTCTTAGCAATGGGCATCAACAGCCAAGAAGATATTCCAAACACATGTCAGAACTTGTTCCAAAGTATTGAATAGTCTTACAGTTTAGTTTTCTCCATCATCTCACCGTGTGTCTGAGAGGGGGGGAAATGATGGTCATCTACAAGCTTCAAAGTCACATCAAGTGAGCCTGAGCCACAACTTGCCACACCAGTTTTAGAGTTGTATCCAGAGACAAAGATACCCGTGAGCATGCCTTTAGTTGGTAATCTAGGACACTTCCTCCATAAGAATACTTCAGCTTGCCAATTTCAGAAGAATTCCAGGAACAAAAGTGGGGACACTTCCTCTAGCAGAAGACTTCATCTTCTTGCCTGTTTTGGAAGAGTTCCAGAAATTGCATTAAACATTCCAGAGTTGTTGGTCATCCTTAAACCATCACAAGTTGAGACTTCCCTTTTCAGGTTGAAGTTCTCCCTTTTATGCGAGGTGAGACCTCCCTTTCATGGTTGAAGGTTTCCCTCTTCAAAACAATAAGAGGACTTCCTCTAGCAGAAGACTTCAGCTTCTCTCCAGTTTTGGAAGAGTTCTGGGAAATGCACTAAGTGTTCCAATGGCGGTGGTCATCCTTAAACCATCGCCCTTTATACCAACATTTAAGAGAGCACATTCAGCCTAGTTCTGCCATGCATTTTTGCACATTTTGTATTACAGCTCTCTTCTTGGACTCATACATAACCCTTCAGATTAAGGGGGGGAATGTTGGACACCTAATCCTCAATGGGTTAGTGTGGAAGACGAATGGACAAAAGGAGTCCAAGAGACCTTGGGATGTGAAACCCAATGGTCACATATTGTACTATAAATGTATATCTCTTGTTAATAAAAATTGTACTCTCATGATTTATCATTCAGATTATTCTTGCTCCCATGTGTGTTTAACATTATAGATGGCCCAATTGATGAGTTGTATACTTAGTTGACAACTTAGTTCATTAGACAATTGACTCACCTATTCAACTATCAACCATTAAATAATTGTCTCTATAAGTTCCAAAGGTGTGATGAACTTGAATAGATTAATGTTCGAATAAAATAATTAATAATTGATTCTATTGTCTTCATTCATCTATTCCTTAAAAAATTATTTTCATATATTTTGCTATGATGTCAAAGTTACACTACCTTCTATTGTATCCTTCTTACACTATCCTAATCACTCCGTGTGAACTTTTAGGTCATAGAGGAGAAAACAATCCTTCATGTAGTGGAAATGGTTCATGGGAATGCTCAAATGGTGCCATGGAAATCTATAAAGATTCTTTGTTTGGGAATGGACCTCCTCTATTTCAAATATTTTGTTCCTTCTAAAGCCTCTTGTTCTTTAATTAACCCCCAAAATCTTTAGGTAATCCCATACATTAGTGTCTATGAGGACTATTCGAAGAATGAATAAGGAAAGGTGGCAGTCGATAATTATTTGTCCTCCCTTATTTTCATTAAACATAACATATATTAGTTAAAATTCCTTCCTTCAATAATGATTACATGGGGAGGGCCATGTTCAGTTCATAATTTCAGCCTAATCCATTTTATGCAGCATCCAACATATTTTCTTATTTGGTACCTTTATTAGCTTTGGTATATATCAATATAGGTTGTGAGAGACATGGAAATATAATAAGTGGTTGAAATTCTCTCCTATAGGTAGCACTCATTAGAAAAGTCTAGAGGTTTATATATTCTACAAAATCTTTCAATGGTGAATCTTGTTTGTAATGATCATTAACTTGCCAACAAAAATGATTTTTTAGACTCCTTTGATTTTTACTATAAGGAATCCTTGGAACACTATTAGAGCCCATCACGTTTCCATTTTGCAAATATTTACATCATCAAAAAAAAAATTGCACCTCTTTTCCCCTTATCTCAAATCATGTTTTCCCATGTTTTTAATGGATATTGACATCTCAAGATCAAAATGTAACAAGTTGTTAATCTTAGTTTTTCCCATCACTTTAAAATATTTAAAACATATTTTGGTTAACTTCTTAATAATGATAACTCATATCTTGTAACCCCTATATAATTACAATAACTTACCTCATCATGTAGCATATCAGATAGCTTGTAAAGGAAATTGTATCATTTGGGTTTTGTTCCCAGGAACTAGAGAATGGTTTGGTGTTAGTTGCACCAACCTCGGGATGAACAAGGCTTGTACTAGCCTACATCCAAACTAGTGGTAAAATATCTTCCAAATAGGGTAAGTAACATTGGTGGATGTGATCTTGGATAACAATTGAGTGATATTCTCATGAATTCAATTTCATGATAGTATCATAGTTTACCAAGATTAACGGGGTATGAAACCATGTAACCTCATTTAGTTAATTTGTGATCCACAGGGAAGAGGTTTGTTGGGAATTTTCCTATACTCTTCTCTTTATAAAAATATAAACTATGAAGTAAAGCAAGACGGGTGGTAAGAGAAGGATAGATAGTGATTAGGAAATATGAAGTAATGGTATGTTTTTTAAGAGATCATATGACTTTAATATTGAACCTTTGAGTTCATTAATGAGAAGGCTATGGAACTATTGTTCTAAGAAAAAATCTTTTGTACAATGCGCTCTTAGATTTTTAAGTCATTTGTAGCCTAATCAAGTTTGTTGGGCCCCTCAACCTCACCAAAACTACCATTTAATTCAATAGGTTTAGCATAAATAAGAAATTGTTTGTTCATTAGATTTGAATGCTCTTTTATACCTATTCCATATTTTGATTGATATACTTTCCACCCGTTAGATTTTATACTTTTCAATCATGGTTCTATCTCTACTACATTAGTTGATTGTCATGTTTTGAGTCCATAGCTTTATATACCATTGATTGATTGCAGTATATATCAAGCACTTGATTAGCTTCGATAGTATATATCTATGGTTCTCATATATTTTGTACTTGTCATTCCTTGATTTGAATACCTAGATATACATATGCTATATCGATTATCTTTGTATTCTAAGATTCACGGATTTACATTATATTACTTCGATTTTAAAATTAGAATTTTTTTCTTTACATACACTGCATCCATTTTATTATGCACTTTATTCACACATAGTTTGCTTTTTATATAATAGTTGAAGCCTAACAAACCATTTTTATTGCTTCCATATTGTGTATTTTTTTTATGAAAACTAAATCCTAACCTACCAATGCCATTTCTTCCCCTCCTTGAATACATTTCATGGTTAATTTCGATCATTGAAGCCTCACTGACTAATGTTGCTTGTCCAATATAACCTTTGTTTTCTATTCTTTGTTATATGAATTGTAGTGTGTCATTTTCCCACATATATCCATTTCCATTGAAGGTTGAGAGAATGAGACAAGTTATTTTTAAGATTATAAGAGAAATTAAACCGTCAAATGAAGGATTGTAATCTAATTCCAACTATGTGTCCTTGAGACCTCCATCTAGTCAATGAAATATCTTTATAAGATGATTTTTTTAGTCTTGTTAATTATTTCCAACAAAATCCCACTTTCCATTGAATATTGAAACAATGAGATAAGTTTTACTCTCAATTGCAAGAACATTTGAACCCTCATGCAAGTGAAAGATTACAATCTAGGTTTACTAATTTTCCTTTTAAATATCAATCGAGTAAAAGAAATAGTTCTGTATAACTTTCAATTCGTTCTTTCAGTAATTTCATTTTAGAATTTTTATTTATTTAGAGAAATAAATCTTAGAATTAATATGATCTCACGTACTAATCCTTCTATAATTCCAAATTTACAAATGCCGGATTAATAATTTAATATAACAAGGTTTATCATATAAATGAACTAATAGATCTAGGCTTATGATATAAATGAACTAATAAAGCCTCTCCCTTATCATCTTTGGTACCTATATGCCTAACATATTCATGTTCTTTATTTCCTTAAATATCATAGAGAAACATATAGACCTACAAACCACTTATTTTCAAATCATTAACTATAAACATTTTTTCTATATCTTCATAATCTTATCTGAATTTAAAATTTATGAAGTGTTGAGATGTGCAAAACTTTTTCGTCGTGTAAAATTGGACGGAGGATTGTATGATTATTTCCTTATTTTGGGGCCTTCATAGATATTAGGTTTTGATCAATTTACGTTTGTTGCAATTCCACATAAATTTCAAAGTTTTTAAACTCAAATTCATCATGTTAACAATATAACAAGAAAAGCATATGTAAATGTTAATATCATAACAACCGAAGATGATGAATTTGATGGTTTTAGCAACTACTAATAGGCAAAGATAAGTTATGCACTTGATCCATATAGCTTTAATACATCATTTAAATCAAGTAAATGCAACTACATATCCCTAGAGCTTAGCCTTAGGCATGTTTTTCCCATACCTTATATTATAGCGTTGCTCATATCAATATATTGAATTATGCGTATTATGTTATCGGAAAAATGTATGTAATCATTTGTTTTGTGCTATTTGATTGTTGGAAGCATTTAGGGAAGTTTGAGGTCCAAAACTAGGATTGTAATAAATAATACAATTATGAAAAATACATGCATGGGATCTTACATTGTTAGACGTGTTATTTATAATTTTCAAGATATCTTAGCTTAGTGTAAAGGTCTTATTGATATGTTTCAAGATATCTTAACTTATTGTAAATTTTATAAGTTAAAGTTTAAATTAATAGAAACAACATGAGTCGTGCACTAATATTAATGGGTTGAAATTCTTCTAGGAACATAATAATCGAGTTCATATAATAAAATTTAACATAAAATCAAAATTCTATTGAAAAAAAATTAAGGTGAATATTAAACATTAGCCTCATATTATGTCATAGTGTAAAAGTGAATAGAAAACCCAAATTCGAAACTATGCTTAGTGTTATGGAGTTTGAAGAAAATTAAGTGAAGAAAAATAATGGTAAGAGGATAATATGAATCACTCAAACAACAATAGTATTAGGAAAACATCAATGAGGAAAGTAATGTATTTTATTAATCAATACGTTGAGAACTAATTTAACTTATTGTTCAAGATACAGTTTAATATATGTTGGCATTTATATGCATTACATGAACTACTATCTCGTTTCATAAACCAATATTATTATAAAAATATCAAACTTTTTGCATGAAATAAATTTTGGTTATTATAATATATTTGATTTCTTAACTGTTGTAATGAATTTTAACAATTGCCACTTTGATAAGAATTTACCTTATACCTTTTCAAAGACCATTCATTACTTCTTCTGTAACTTAAAGAAGTTAAACACCACTTTCACTTCTCTGTGAACATTAGGTTTGTAAACATCTCTACCAAACTTTCTTGAGCGCGAACCTTTTTAATATCTACCCTACCTCCATCAATAACTTTTCTTACGAAATGTTACTCAATATTGATATTGATAGTCTTACTACCATAATGTGGATTTGTAGTCAATATGATGATAGTTTGACTATCACATAATACAATTACATTGTATTATATTATTCCAAGATCATCTTGGAAGATCCTTCAACCAAGTTTCCTCCTTGCAAGCATGTGAGACAATGATATATTCTACTCAAAAATGGATGACACAACTATATCCTAAATATTTTAAATCCAACTAATAGGTCCTCAGATAAGAGTGAAGACATAACCTGAAGCAGATCTCCTCTTATCCATATCACCTACAAAATATGAATGAACATAAGAATATATATAGAATCGTTGTGACCATTAAAGCTGACACAATAATCACTTATGCCTCAATGATACCTGAACACCCATTTCATTTTATTTGAAAGATTTATTCCTTGATTCTCTATATCTCTTCTCAGAATACGCACTATATGTGAGATTTTTGTTAGAAATGTAGATCACTACATAGGGGGGTGAACCAATAGTGATGGAACTTATAAAATTCTTTCCAATTGATTAACCTTTAAACATTCACAATTTGAAACACATAAAAGGAGACGAGGGCATCATGTATAACACATAACCATAGAAATAATCACACACATATAGACACCAATGGTTTTCGGTGCAAATACTCGAGGGAAGAAAAACCACCTACTGCTAATCTGGTTCTTCTCATTCTCTTATTATTATATACATAAATTTTTTTACATATTTCAACTCACCACCACTATCTAGGAACCACTACCCCTATGAACAATATTTCTGGCCATCGAAATCTAGGAAGTCTCTCCTCACATGACTTTACAGGCCACCACCTACTAGAAGCCACCACTCCTAATGAGCCTTGGCCATCCACCAATGGATGGAGATACCACTCCTAATATAACATTTTTCTGGCCACCACCAGCAAGGAGCCATCGCCCTTATCTTGTTCAACCACTACTGAATGGAGGCCACATCCTCCTCAGACTCTCAGAGCCATGCTTTCATTCATTTTCAAACTAGACTCAAACGAGAACAACACAACTCAACAAAAACACATCAGTCCTCTATAAAATGATAAATTTGTGTACAAACAAACTCTACATACAACAAAATATTTTGATGAGTATAATATGGTACATACCATACACAAAATGATCGTCAATCATTCCTTACTCCATATTCTCACTTTCTACATAATATGTTGGTTGAAACACACTTCTATTACCTTCTACAACACGTGAAAACTGCATCTAATTTTCTACATAATGTCCCTCACATCTTGCACACTATTCTCTTCACTCACACTCACTTAACCAACAATGGAACTAGCCAAAACTACTCAAAGAAATCTCTAATATACAATTTTCTAGAATGATTAAAACAATAATTATAATCAGAGTAATGGAGAGCTAATCATCTTTGTTCACATGCTCTAGATTGGTCTAACATTTAGATATTTCTCCTCCTTGACATGATCCTCTATGATATTCACTAAATAAGAGATAATATCAACTTTAACCATCTTCTAGAATATTTCCTGGGACTTTTGGATCACTTACTAAGTGCAAAAACTAAAGTATAAGCTCCTGGAATTGACTGAGTGCGCACAAAATTTGGAAAATTCAACCAAGAAGGGGTAGTCCAGGTTGTCCATTTGGCTAGTGAGCTACTAACGTACGTTTATCCACTAGGACCCAATTTATAACACATGGTTCTCCAATATGATCCTATTTACCTTTTTTTTAGCCTAAAACTCCCTCAAACTTAGTCAAACTTCCTCCAACTTTTGGCTCACCTTCTTCAACACCTGTAGGACATGTCCAAGCCTTGACAAGCCTTAATAACACCTCAAATATATCAGCATAAGACTCCACCTTACGATGTAGCTCTGCATTTTCCTACAACTCTAATATCAATCTCCAAGAGTATGATATGATCAAGGTTCATCACAACGAAAATAGTGCTAAGTGCCTATTGACATCAATGTCAACATGCTCCCCCTTCTGTATTGATGTTAACCTCAACTTGATATCCATAACCTAATATGACCTCTAAAGCTAATCTCCATACTTTCCATTCTATCTCCCCCTTTGACACTAATGGAAAAGGGCAATACCAACATTGAAGAACATTACCAACAGTGTGAGGTTTGAGAGAAGTACTCACCTTGAAATGATCAATGCCATGTTGACAACAAGGTTGATACAAACTAATGAACCAAAGATTTCTCTCCTACAATATAAGGATGTAAGCCAATGAACTCAGCTGGTAAACATGTCTTTAGCCAACACCATGCATCTTCTCATGCTGACCATGCTCACCCTATACATGTATTTGAGATGCAATAATTCTCTCTTTGCTACTATAGAAACACCTCTGCTTCTCTCTAGTAAGCCTCCTTTCCAAGTGCAAGAGACTACTCCTCATGGAATAGGATTCTACCTAACTTTGATCAATGACATACAATGAAGTGACATACAAATACGAGGCTTCATGGAAAAAATACATGGATGTGATAAGTACATAAGACTGACATATGACTCCTCTATAAGCATGACTATAACCAACCAATGACTCTATGGACCCAATTTTACATCATTCACCCAATGCAACTAGGCTACATCAATGATATACAAAATAAGACATAACTTTGACACTCGTTAAACCATACATAGCTGAAATTGACTCTTTTACAATACATTCTAGACACCATGGGACTCTCCATGACCAATCCACAAAAAGGTGAGACAATGATGAAATATGGCTTTTACAACTAGATACAAGTGTGCTACTACTCTCTTATATGCATTCCCAATACAATGATATACATAAAATACGTGGCATCCATGAAAAATGATATATTATCTATATACAACAACAAAAATAGGAGTACAATACATAACATGGTTTCCCTCAACATGTAACAACCCTTGTTTGATTTTCCATGTAAATAAAATAAGACCAAGGTCATGGGGCACATATTCCAAGTTCAATGGTCAGAAAAACACTTTAATGGGCATGATTTGTGATTTATTTATGGCTATAGAAATTCGCAAAGGCAAAGAGGCAATAATTGGAATTTAATTACAAAAATAAAGGAAAAGAGGAGAAAATGGAGGTGAAACAATACAAATTGCATTCAAAGGAAATTAGAGGGAAAATGAAGGAAATGAAGAAAAAAATGAGACATCAATAATAAAAAGGAATCAGAGAAACGATTCACAACTTTTGGTCATTAAAACTTTTGTGAGTTCAGTTTTAGCTCACTCCTTTGATTATCTCATTCTCCCATACTCTTCCACACTTAGATTATTCTTGGAGCAGTCTAGTATTCTCTTGGATTGGAAGAAGGAAAATAAGGAAGTAAATGGAAATCAAAGGAAATAAAGGATGCACAAGGAGATAGTTGGATCAACAACTACAACTGGATTGTTTTGTAGGTAAAAAGTTACATGTGTGATTTCCTTACTAGTTTTTTAATGCATGGTATATGCATGTGGTTCCTTGGTTATGTGTTGTCATTGGCATGGCGATTTTCCTAGATTCATAGAGGTTTTATCCTTTCCTTGTCATTTGCTAGATAGCCATGGTGTAGTGGATTTCCCACTTGATTTTCTAATTGGTTCTCAGGTTCCCTATGGTTGTGGGTTGGAACAAATGCTCTGAAGCCATGGGACAACTTGGGTTGACTTACTAGTTCCTGGAGCCTATAGGATGGGACAAATGCTCTAGACCCTTGTGGGTTGATTTAATAGTCCATGTATCTGTGATTTGGAACAAACACTCTGGATCCTTGTGGGTTGAGTTACTAGTCCCTAGATCTATGAGATGGAACAAACACTCTGGAGCCCTAATTTCGTTGTGCATTGAGTTAATAGTTCGTAGAGCCCTATAAAACTTGGGTAGAGACCAATTTGGTTGATGTTAATGATTTATGGAAAGCTTAGGTGAGATCATTATGGTTGAGGGTTGAGGTGGTTTGTCCTTTGGAAGCCCTAGTTGGTTTTGATTTGGTTTAACCCTTATGATCCCACATTCATGCTTGGGATATGGCATGGGGGTGATTGGTTGAAAGAGAGATTTGATTCAACACAATCTATGATTGGGTAGTACATCAAAGTTACTAACATGGTTCACATTTTTATATGTTAATATGAGCTATTTTCCTATTATTATCTATGATCACTTGTACTAGTTGTCAATTTGACATTATGGCTAATTTGTTATGATCTTTATTATGGTTATATGTTAGTTGTATAACTAGTTATATGATATGCTATATCTATGGCTCTTTTTCAAGATTTGTTAAGTTATTGGATGGGTGATGAATGCATGGACTAACAACTGTTGTTACATCTAGTTAGAGAGGGCTTGAAGATTCATGTTGGTTCTTAGATGAAATCCAAAAGTTTATGATTAGATATGCATTCATGAACTGTAGCTTTCAAGTTTACGACATGTTTGATGAAATGTTTATCATGGATTAAGCATGTCTGGGTCATGTTCTTATTTAGGCTTTTATTGATTAGCCTTGTTAGCATATTTTTTATGTTTATGCAAGGTTATAGATAGTTCTGGGTAGTGGTCTACAGGCTAGCCTGGAAAAGTGGCTCAGATCTCGGAACCAATCACACAAAACAAGATTTTTTTGGTCATAACCGCATGGAAGAAGGCTTATGTGTGTGGTTATATCCTTCCAACCACATGCACAAAATGTCAAGGGTGCATTTAGGGGGTAAAATATGTGAAAAAGAGTTCCATTTTAGGGATTTATCACCTCGGGTGGTTTTCAGGCCCCTAAGTAGTATGTAGTTCCTGAGGGATGTTAGCTTGTTGTGGATTTGTCGGCCCCACTTCCATAATAGGAACTTGGAGGCTAGGTCATATCATAGTGACACTCAACTCATGTTTACCCTGGAGAGCTTTTAAAAGTGGGTAAATATTGAGGGCTAGTCACAAATTGGTATCATAACTTCTAGGTTCAAACACTTGGACTGGATGGGCTAGTTGTGGTTGTTGTGCATGCATTGTGAATGTTATGGTTATCATGTATAGTAGGTCACACATGCATCTTGGTGTTCATTATTGCAATTTTCATCATCATGATGATGTTGGTGTGTTATGAGGTTGAGATGTTGACCTGTTGATGTTATTATGTATATATATTGTGCTAATAGGGATTGATTGTGTAGACAAGATAACCTCCCTTGAACTTCACAGAGGTATGATTTTGATTTTATCTATAGTTTTTTATTATCTAAAATGACATATTTGTAGGAGATAGAAGATCATATGTGAAGAACAGAATGGTGGATTATAGATCATGTGACTCTAGGCTTACATATCAGTTGAGCATAAAGGAGAAGACTATTCTCCTGATATAGAAGATAGTACACTTAGAAGTTTGAAGGGAAAAAATAGAAGTTGTAAGGAAGATAGTAACAGGTTAGTGGAGGCATAGGAAAGAATTTCCAGAGCTTAGGAAAAGCAAGTAGAATTTATTTCAATGATACTTTAGTATCTTTAGATTTGCAGAAGTAGGGACAACTAAGGATCATTCATGGATAGGAGGAAAGGACTAATGGGACATATGGTAGCAGGTCTCAATTAGGATATAGGTTGGACAATAATGACACATTTAGAGGTGCTAGATGGTGTGATACACCTGATAGGAGATGTATTGCTCATAGATTCTATTCTATTTCTAGTTTTGAGAAACATCACTATCATTACTTCCAGCATCCTTATAGGAGTGAGAAGCAATATTTTCCGTAAGAGTTCAAGAAATCCAAGCCTCCTACTTTTGATGGGGATATGAAGAAACCAGAAGATGTAGAATCATAGTTAATTGGGATGAAAAAGTTCTAACAATGTAAACTTTGAAAAGGGAACTGATATTGTTACCCGTTTCATAGAGATAGCAAAAAAGAAACCCGATTTTGAAAAGTGGTGATACAGAATACACATATTTTTTTAGAGCATAGTTTTTGGCACTTTAATTTTTTTTATGTACATTATGTTTTAGAATTTTAATGATTTGCATGCTGATTTTAAAAAGTGGTGATTTTGCATCACACCCTTTTTTTTAAAGACCTATTTTTTTACTTTAAATTTTCTAATGTATGAAATGTAAATAATTATTTTCTAAATTTAACAATTTTTGAAGTGGTCTTCCTTTTCATATTTTCTTGTTTTTTTTTTTTTTTTTTTTTTTTTTGTAGTGAGGTTTTTATTGTTTTTCATATTTAAAGAAGAAGGTTGATATTTTGAAGTTTCGATATTCTACATAATTATACATCGTCAGTTAATTTTTCAATGCACATGAAATAATTGTCTCTAAAAAACAATAATTTTTAACAATTGACATAAAAATAACCATTTTCAACATAAATATAACTAAAAAATTACACATTTTGATCAATTTTTGTAATTTTTTCTAGAAATGACATGTCAAAATCACAATTTTTATAGGAAAATTTTAACTAAAAATGGTTAAATAATAGCTTTTTTAAATCAATTTCATGTCAAAAAAATAATAATAATCACTATTTTTTTCAAAAAATAATGATTAACATAAAAATTAATGTGAAAATCACATAATACAAATATCGAACACATAACAACATTAATTGAATGCTTATTCTTCCCATAAAATGTCAAAGTCAAAATATTACAAGTATAACTAATTAATAGTTACAAAAAATGAGCTTGATTTCCAAGCATAACTTAAATTTAATCAACAATATCACGTAATCCAAACTCTTCGTCCTCTATAGTTTGATCATTGTCTTCTTCCACAATATTTTTTGCTTCATTTTGCTTATTTTCTTCTTTTAATGGATTTTTGATGTTTGTGAATCTCTTAATGTATACCTTTCCAAGCATTCCATGTAATGGTGGTTGAGGTTCCTTTGCCTTTTTTGCCACACAAGATTCACTAAAGTCCCCTTTCTTCAACCGAAGCTCTTGCATTGCATGTAGAAGAAATTGAAGAGCATTAATTCTCTGTTGAATAAAATTTCACTGTATTGGATCTTTTCAATGGCAATACAATTTCTTCCTTTTTGAAGGCAACATTCTAGTGTTGTATCTAATTATCAAGCACAAAGGAAATAATGAAGTAAATTAGTATAATGACATATAAATTAAGAATAAAGTTATTTAAATTCAATTCCATATAATAAAACTTGAGCTAGAAAATAAATCCACAACCCAATCTCCTCCATTTGAACATATGTCTATTAGATAGTTAATCAATAACTGTGGTTTTTGATAAATGTTAACTATCTCTCCTTTCGCTTCTTTGTCTTCATATGTTAGTTTTCTCACAACAACATCATAAGCCAGTACTTGGCTATGACTCTTTCCATCTACCCAATTAAAAATCATAGACATATAGCTATCATTTTTTGTCAAACTATCAATATGGATGAACTCACAATAATTTATAAATGGTTGATCTTCACGGTTAAGAAGATTTGACTTTTGCCTATAACATGAAATAGTAAAAGTTCAATTAACTTGTACATAAATGAATTTTTTAACATTAATCAAATATACATTTTCAATGTCTTACCATGTAAGTTGCATCCTTGAGTTTTTTTTCCCCTTGAAGCTTGGCAATAACATTATGTGTGTCTGAATGAAATGTCATAAATTTCGATAATGGTGATGATGTGACTTCTAGAAATCCCGCAACTACTTTACTAAGAGCTTGATAATTATAAGGGTCACTATCATAGTCAATGTTTGAGATATTGAAACCATGGGGAATATCTGCAATAACTAGGGCATAATCCCTTTTAGGTATGAGTTTAGCAATGTCTTCATTGTCATATTGTATTACTTGATATTGAATAGTGTCAAGCCCATTCCAAATGAAATGAGTAAGAGTTGGATCAAGTTCAACATTCTTAAGACGTTGCTTCTTCAGTCTTTCGATCTCAATTTTTTCAATAAAGGTTCTGAAACTATCTGGTGCTCCATTTGCATCCTTCCTCATCTTTAATAAAATAAACAAATATATGTATAAGTTATAAATAAAATTAGTATAAAGATGAATAAAATTAATGTATAAATGAACATACCTTTTTAAATGCAAGAAAAAAGAAAAATAATGTTGATGTAGAACTTGAATCTAGATAGTTGCGTACAACATCATCCCAACTATCTTCATTCAACAATTTAACCATTTGTTCTTATATTTTCACGTAAACTTTGTGACTGCGGAGATAAAGTAGAAAAGGTTAATATAATGATATGTATAACAAATACTACCAAGAACAATATGTTATATTTAAAAGAAATTATAATCTAGAAATAAGTAAAAATAATTCAACAAACTTACTTTTGAAATTCCTCAGACATTTCCTCCAATGATAATTTCCCTGACCTCACCCGAGATAATATTTCTTTGACAAGTTTTTCATCGTTTACTCCTTGCAATTCTCTCCAAAGTGTGATAGTCATATCTTCTGGAAGATGCTTCATTTCAAGACCTGATTTATTGTTGCTACATATCAATAGTTTAGACCTTTTGGCCTTTTGGTTTTTAATGCCAATGTTCTCCCACATGCTAAACATCTCATTAATCAATTCCCATATCTCTCCAGTTCAAAATTTCAACTGGAAAATTTTATCAATACCTCTAATTAAATCAGCATTTACTATGTCACCTTTTAAATTAATTTTCTCCTCAATTTGATATCCTATTTCCATACAACATTCCTTTCAGAAATCTACAGTAAATGCCCACCACATTTTTCTTCAAATTCACTATGAATAAATCTAACCCTTTGGATGAAAGTCATAGACATCCTATATTCATTATCTGAATTATGATCTCATGCCACTAACTTTTCTTCCGTATATGATAAACCAACATAAATGATACATTTCATTGTTTCAAAATGTGGGTTATTGGGATATTCCTCCATCAATTGTCTTTGAGCTTCTATAGAATTGTTCCCCCCAAGCAAATAATAATTGTATTCAAAGCATTTTGACTTATAAAATGCATCTTTGTTGGGAACTTGAACTGGATCAACAAGAAGCACATAACTAGCAACATGAGCATATGGAGTGTACCTCATCAATGTCTTCAAGTTGTGAACATGCAGGTGGTGTGGCTTTCTCATTTGATATTTACATTGTCCTTCACTTGCCTTATATATTTGTCTCACATTAAGAAAAAATGTACGACCGCCCTCAATTAAGTTTCTCTTTGTCAAGTTCTATCGAATGGCATTTTGTTTTGTTTTAATAATCCCATCCTCTAAATCAGCACCTGGTATAATGATTTCTTTGCTTTCTTTTGAAGTTTCGCTAGGATATTCATTATTGGTAATGACTACTTGAGGATGTTCAACTTTACTTTTATTCCTCATAACATTCTTATATTAACTAGAATAGATTTATTCTTGGGAATTGTTACTTTTGGTCTTTTTGTAGAAATTCTGCAAATTCTCTACAAGTCTACCTCTGAGATCTCTGTAGAAAATCAGACTGTAGACTAACCCGATAATACAATACACCAAAGAAAAATACTATAATATACTTATATTACTAACTTTGTTGAATCTTAAAGATAGAACAAGATTGAGTTGAACACATATAACTAGAAGAAGAAGAATCAATGCACATGATAATACTTCAGGGAAAGCCTTAGCTAAAAACCCCACTATCTGTATTATCATACAAGGTGGAAATAAATTATAATTATACAAAGCCTTAGCTCTCAGTACAATCCTCCTAGATGCTCATAGGTAATCAAAGCTTCTCACAAGCCTTCTCCTCTACCCTCCAAGCTCCTATTTCCTTACGCAGTTTCTCTAGGTGATCCTCTTGTTACCAAGTGGAAGACTGATCACTCACATTGATCCTACATCTTGTTAAAACTATGCAATCCTTAAGGAACCTTACCTTGAATGCCTAGATGAGTTTCATTTATAGGAAAAGACATGCAACTGATAGTAACATGTCTTTGACATTCAGCTCAACTAGGTCTTCCTCTAAATAGACATGCATGAGTTTCTGATGAGGGAATCTTCAGTTATCTAGAGTACACTGGTTGAGTGCATGCATGCATCAACTGACTCATAACTCACAATTAGTTCCTCAAACAGTTTGGAACTAATTTAACTGGACTTAACTTATTGAGCTGAGCTAATTAATTACAACTCAAATATAACTTAATCTTATCTCCTTAATTAAGGGATAATATCCTTAATTAAGGGATAATCTCCTTAATTTAAGGGATAACTGTTGCATGACTTTAGAAGGACTTCTAATTTGAATTTCTCCAACTAAATAACCTATATGAATTAATTAATTATTTTCGAGCAACTGGTGAGACTAAATTCAAATTTTAATTCACAATTTTAATTCAAGGACAAATTAAAATTGGAATATTTTGGATTCTATTTTTATCATTTCTTGTTGCTATTTCCAACACTTTTATGACTCTTCTCTATTCTAACATCAATTCCAATGTCATCCTCATTAATGAAAACATATTCTTCAGTGTCAGTTTCAACTTCCTCATCTTCAAAAGTAACATGTCTACCTTTGCTAGATTTATCTACTAGAGGCATTTTTTTCTGATCCCTTGGATGTAGTTTTGTAGCATCATGAATTACTATCTTTTTTTTGTTTGCAATATCTTCTTCTAACACTGAGTCGAAACTGTTGAGAAACTTTCATAATATCATGTTCTATGAAATGAATGCCTCCCAACATAATTGAAACACTTTCAACAAAATTTTGCCAAACAAAATAACATATGTCGATAAAAACAAAGCTATAAAAATATAATGAGACAATTACAATAACGTAAAACATAAATATAAATAACAATACTTACAATATTTTGTGTCATCTCATTTATGATTTGTTTAAACAACTTTGTAGATGCATCTCTCATGTCATGCGATGAATATAATAACTAATATTTAATCCTTTCATGTGACCTGGGTGGTTTTGTAAGTATGTAAACAACTTCATTGTCTGGTAACGAACACATGTCTATGACATCTCCCAACACCTCATAAATTCCATTATCATTAGGTATATCAACATATAGATATATCTGCACATCTCTGCTTTCTTTTTCTTTCACATACCAAACATTTGCTAGAAGTTTCACTTATTTTGATTTCTTCCAATATGAAATCATCTTCTTATCGTTTGAGACACTAGAAATATTTGTAGCTATTAGTTCAGGTTCAGTTTATTCAACGGTGTTTTTTGAAGATCCACTTTTAACAGTCATTGGTCTAGAAAGATTCATAGAAATCTTCCTTGATGCCATTTTCTTGAAAAGAAGACACATATATAAATCAGTAAATTACAAAAAAATAATAGCTTCAAATTAACCAACAAAATGATAAATGATAATTAATTTTGTAAAACATAACAATTTAAAAAATTAAATTAAATAAGAAATTTAAAAAATACAGCACCTTGCCACCCAACCTTGGAAATTGATCAGCCACCAGGGACAGCAGTTGGGCCTATCCCCCATACCCCACCCTGCTGGCCCAAAACAACCGCCTTTCCCCATCCTCAGCCCCTCCCGAACCCCCACCCCACCCACGGCCCAATGACCTACTGAGGTGGGGCAGGGGGGTTGGTGCTTTGCCCCCCACCCCACCCAAGTGGGCACTAGGCCCCCCGCCCCACCCCGGTGACCCAACTGCCACCCAGGGTGGTGGGCCATTGGGCTACCGGGGTGGGGCATGGGCATGGGTTCCAGCCACCCTGCCCCACCACAACGGCCCAATATCCCACGATCTAGATCAGCCGTTGGGCCGTCGGGGTGGGGTGGGGCCTTTCTGTCAGCCCCTCGCTCCACCCTATTGGCCCAACTGCCCGCCGAGGATGGGCTGGGGTAGCGAGTTGGCTACCAGCCCTCTCGCCCCACCCCAGTATCCCAACGGCCCACCGCCCATCTGGCCATTCGGCCTTCGGGTTGGGCACAACACTGGGTAGCCAGCCCCCCCGCTCCTCACCCATGGGACCTTTGGGTAGCCAGGAGCATGATCAGGCCCACCACACCCACTACAGACATAGTGGGTAAACCTGTCGAATAAAAATTTTTAATTTCTAAAAAAAAAAAAATCATTAAACTTATTTAATTTTAAAATTTGCACAACAGAAAATTTAACTAACCTTTCGAATATGATAATCCTCCCTTGAATATGTTGTTGATAGCAATGTAGTCACTCCACAAATTCGCTCCAATTCTTTTAACGAACCTCATAAAACCTTGATGTGATGTGAGGAATAGTGATAATGAAATTTATTATATAGGGGAAATTACATAATTGTTCTACCGTACAGTTAATGTGGGATTAATTTGTTTTAAAAATTTTAACATGTAAATTTTGTTATGGCAATATAGGAAACTATGATAAATCAAACATTACGGAATTTTTTTACCACATGGTGAATGTGGGATTAATTTGTTTTAGAAGGTATAATAAAAATTAAAAGAAATATTCAATTGTCTAGTAAATATTATATAGTTTAAGTAATAAATTAATTTAGGTAAAAGATTTGGTTTACAATTTTAATTTAAAAGATTTATTTCATAAGAAAATTTTAGTTAAAATTTTTCAATAAATTGTAAAAGAAAATAATGGAGGGAAATACATGAAATGAAATTTTTGGAGGGAAAAATTTTGGCGAAATTTTTTGGAGGGAAATTTTTATTCTTTAAGCTATATATTATCATTAGGAGAGTATGCATTTGTATCATTCAACCTCTTCTATTTGAAAGGCATGGATTCTTCTGACATTGAAGTTTCACTTTGTGAAGCATCAACATCTTTGTCGCGTAACAACTCTATTAATGTTCATGAATATACCTGAAATTCTTCCACTATGAATAGAGAGTCAATTCTTCCACTTAATCCTAATCATAAGGACTATGAGAGCAGCACTGATGAAAGAAAGGATGAAGAATTTCAAATAAATAAAGAGTCATAGTTTCCACTTAATCCTAATCCTCTGGATTATGAGAGCAACAACCATGAAGAGAATGATGAATAATTTCAAAAGAATGGAGTGGCACCATGTCCACTTAGTCCTAATCCTATGGACTATGAGAGCAGCAGTGATGAAGAACATGATGATAAATTTCAAAACAATGGAGTGTCACAGTGTCGACTTAGTGTTGGAAATAATACTGAGAGGGGGGGTGAATCAGTATTATCAAGTCAAATATTTCCTTTTTCAAATCCAGATGATATACACTACTTATGTTAATTAAAACCACGTATATACGGAACTATGCAGAAGGAAACCCGCATATACAATGCAAACTTATAATTTACTTTATCTTAGAGATGTTTATTAGTAATCTGAGTATCAGAATCAAATAACCAGTAACCAGAAATAGTAAAACAGAGCAGAAGACAATCACACACAAGAACACAAGATATAAGGTGGAAACCCAATGTGGGTCAAAACCACCTGCTACAATTTGTCTCTATCTTATTTTAATTAAAAACTTCTTTCTACAATGTACTGGTGTAGTCCTTTACTAGTACGCAGGCTGCAACCTGCAGAGAGCTACAACCCTCTCTCGTTTTCCAGCTTCTCCTGGAAGGGAGCTACAACCCCCTTTGTTCTTGCACTAGCCAATATACTAGTACGTAGGTGCTAGCCTACTGAAGGCTACAACCTTCTCTTTCTTCCAGGGATCACGTTTCATAAATTTTCAGACTGGATCCATGATCATCAATCAATCATCAAAAATTTATACATCAAACAGTCTCCTTTTCACCAATTAGCACTGAATCAAGTAGACACTTCTCTGACAGTTGTACCCAAATCACAATAACAGTAACTACACACCAAATTCTGAACCTAGAACACTGCAGTAATAAACAGAAGCAGCTAGATCACAACTCAAAAGATATATGCTACTTTAATAACCTGAAACCTGCGTGCATACACTTCTTTGTTTGGAGAAACATGTGTATATGTTGTTTTCATTCACTGTACCAGCGTGTATACGCATCTTCGCTTCACTAAACCTACGTACAGATCTATAAAGGATAATTCGCTCTTTCAGATATTCAAACACTAATTAACCCAGATTATCAGATTTATAGATCAAGAAAGCGCCGCATATAACAGATCAAAATCATACGAAGATACTATCATTCAAGCTTAAAGATTATGACCCATCAATAGAACTTATCCTTCTCTTTGCGCTAGGTTTCCTCCTTCATTCAAATCCAGATCTGCACCATAACCTTAATCACCAATATTTTAGATCTAGCACATTATCAGATATTCAATAATTTAGATGATCATTTGCCAAATGATCTCCTTCCTCTTTTATAGTCTTATGCCTTCCACAATACCACGTTCCAAAACCATAATAAATCAATACCATGAATCCAATACCTAGGATCAACACATCTGACGAGACACCATGGTCCAAAACGATAGGTTCAAATACCAAGGACTAACTACCATGGTCCAAAAGTAAGTTCTCCAATATATACGCTCTTTTGTAACGTCTAACCCACGTGTATATGAGTATTCGTCTAAATGAACCTGCTTATATGTCTTTTCCTTCATTCTGAAAGCATGAACTAAGATCTATTACCAAAGAGAGTTGCCATCAAGGACAACACCTGTACCATAGCTCTAAATTAGTGCCAAAATGCCAACAATCTCCCCCTTTGGACTTGATGGCAACCCCAAGATCCTCAAAGTCATTCTCCCCCTTTATCATCAAGGGAAAAGGGTTGTGCTCCCCCTGAACGTACATGCTGAAATCTCTGCCCTACTGTGCTGACCATGCTCCCCCTGACTATAGGCAAGATCTGCAAAAGATGTTCTTCAAGACGAACCATGACATATACATCATAAAAGACCTTCCTATCATCAAAAGACTGAATACATACATCCATCACCCAACCACGTGGGGGCCATCCACCCAACCAAGTGGGGTTACATCAGAAAATGAAAACCAAGGACATTACATCTTCATCCAAGGCATAGTGGGGAAACCAAAATAGGTCGTTACATGACCTTGACACCATCAAAGAGATACATGACATAGAAATGAAATATCTAGAGTAAGACTTATGAGAGTCACTAATAATTGATAGAAGCAACATCTGTCAATCACCATTCAGATCAGCAACCATGCTTTCCTTATGTTCTCCCTCTGTAATTGTTTCGCCTGAAACCAACAACAGTTGTGAACTAGAACAAAAAGCTTCTAAGATAATGCCAACAATGCATCATTAGAAGTTTATTTTCTCCCCCTGAACCTGTGCCAGATGGTCTCTGTCAGACCGAAATCAGACTAACCTCAACCAGAGTCTGTCCCTATAGATATCCATCAAACCTCCATATACGCGATTGTCTCTACACAAACCGGCGTATGTACGTGGATCCTCCTCAAGAAACTCGCGTACACCCATTTTTCTCTGAAACTGACAAGATTTAACAGCAAGATGATGCATCAACTACTCCCAGCTTCTGTCTGAGGTATTCAAAATTTTCCCTGGGCAGTGGTTTGGTGAGTATATCATTAATTTGTTCCTTAGAAGGAACATACTCCAGCTTGAACTTTTGTTCCAGCACTTGTTCCCATAGAAAATGATATTTGATAGGTATGTGCTTGGTCTTTGAATGCATAACTGGGTTCTTTGAAATGTTGATTACACTTGTATTATCACATAAGATGGAGATAGGTGGTGTACAAGTGATTTGAAAATATTGCAAGGTCTGCATCATCTAAAGAAGTTGAGTGCAGCAAGATGCCACAGCCACATATTCTGCTTCAGTTGTAGATAAAGCAATCAAACTTTGTTTCTTGCCGAACCAAGATACTAATCTGGAACCCATAAGGAATGCACCACCACTTGTGCTCTTTCTGTCATCCATGCTTCCAACCCAATCTGCATCTGTATAAGCATGAAGAGTGAGATGTATATCTCTAGGATACCATAAGCCATAGTTTTGAGTTCCTTGAAGATACTTGAAAATTCTCTTTACTGCTTGAAGATGGGTTTCCTTAGGATTTGCCTTAAATCTTCCCACTATTCCCACTGCATGCATGATGTGTGGTCGGGTACCTGTCAAATAAAGAATACTTCCAATCATGGATCTGTATGTTGGCTGATGCACTGCTACTAATTCATCATTTGCACTGACGCTGCATCCTGTAACCATGGGTGTACATACTGGTTTTGCATCTTCCATGCCATATTTCTTCAAAATCTGCTTGAGATACTTGGTTTGAGACAAAAATATACTGCCTTCATTTTGTTGGATTTGCAATCCAAGAAAATATGTCAGTTCTCCAAGCAAAGACTTTTGAAAAACCTTGTTGATGAAGATATTTGTCCAAACGGTAGTACCAAGCCCTTGGAGCTTGTTTAAGACCATAGAGAGCCTTTTTTAGTCTACATACAAAATTTGGATCATTCCCAAGAATGAAGCCATCTGGTTGCTCAATGTACACTTCTTCTTCTAAGTCTCCATTCAGAAAGGGTGATTTTACGTCCATTTGAAATACTTTGAACTTCTGAAAGCTTGAGAGATCAAGTAACATTGAGTGTTTATTGATGATATGTTGATATATTCTAAGAATGGCGAAGAGCATGAAGAACACCTGACAACAATTTTGAGGTTGTTGAGAGAGCATCAATTCTATGTTGAGTTCAACAAGTGCATTTTCTTTCATTATTAGATTCATTACTTGGGGTTGTTATTTCCAAGGAGGGGATATCAGTGGACCCAAGAAAAGATTAAATATATCATGGAGTGATCACCTCCTACGAATGTGGATGAGGTTTGATTATTCATGGGACTAGTAGCTTATTACAGGCGGTTCATTAGGAACTTCTCACATATTAGCTATCCTTTCACATCTTTTCAGAGAAAAGGGAATAATTTTGAATGGAATTAGGAGTGTGCAGCCAGTTTTGAGCATTTGAAGCATTTGCCTACAAATGATCTAGTCTTAAATATTGCAGATCCTGATCAAGATTTTGTGGTATGTACAAACAGTTTCAATGAAGTACTTGGTGGAGTCTTGGTCCAGGAAGGGAAGGTGTTATGTTATGAGCTAAGGAAGCTAAATGGTCACAAGTGAAAATATGTGATGCATGATCTTGAGTTGGAAGATATAACTCATGCATTGAAGATGTGGAGACATTATCTTCTTCGCACAATTTTTGTCCTAATGAGTGATCATAGTGGGTTGAGGTACTTGTTTGACCAACCCAATCTAAATGCCAGGAAATCTATATGGTTGGATACCCTCAAAGAGTTTGAGTTTGAGATCAGGTACATCAAGGGAAAGGAGAATAGGGTCATATATTCTCTCAGTAGGAGAGTCCAAGTGAATCACATTTAAGTTGTGAGTTCATATGGGACACATTTATAGAAGTGGATCTTGCATGAAGGGAAACATGATGATAGGTACTAGAAAATAAAGTAGAGGTTGGAGCAGGAGGGTGATGGTGATAGAGATGAGAAGTATGACCTCACAGTAGATGGATTGTTCAGATTTAGAAACAAGATTTATGTGTTGGATAATAGTGAGATCAATAAGCTTATCTTGAGGGAGTTTCATGTCAATCCATATTTAGGTCAACTGGGATATTAAAATACTTTGAGAGATGTTAAGAAGTTCTATCATTGGCTAAACTTGAAGAAGAAGGTGGCTGAGTTTGTTGGGAGATGTTTGGACTATCAATAAGTGAAAGCATAGTTTAAGCATCCATCTTGTTTATTACAGTTGATTTTGATTCCAAAATGGAAATGGGAGGTGATTTCCATGGAATACATTACTGGTTTGTTGAGGACATCGAGATACCCTGATTCCATCATGGCTGTGGTTGACAAGTTGAGTAAGGTAGCTCACCTCATCGCAATGAAATCTACTAACGCTAGTGAGGTAGCTAAGATCTTCATTAACGAGGTAGTGAGGTTGCATGGTGTTCCCAACAATATCATATCAGGAAAATATGTCAAGTTCACTCCAATGTTTTGGAAGGAGTTGTTTGAAAGCTTGGGGAAAAAGTTAGCTTTCAATACATCTTATCATCCGCAGACAGATGGATAGACAAAGAGGGTTAACAAGATGCTTGAGGATATGTTGAGGATTTATGTCATGCATCAGTAGAGTAAGTGGGAGGGGTACCTTACACTAGTATAGTTTGCATATAATAATTAATATCAAGAGTCTTTGAATATGAGTTCATTTGAGACTCTTTATGGGCAAAGTTTTATTAGTTGGAGTGATCCATTATACAGTGGATTGGACCAGATATGTTGGATGATACGGAGCAAGATATGTAGGTTATTAGATGGAATTTAAATGAAGCACAGGACGTGCAGAAGAGTTATGCATATCAACATAGATCATTCAAGGAGTTTTAGGTTGGTTAGCATATTATAACATGCAACCCTAGTTTTACCCGCTTTCGCAAGCCCTCCTAGAGGAATGTGAGTTGGTTTTCCACTATTACATGACCTAACCTCCTAGTTCTAGTTAAGGAAGTGGTGCCCATGACTGAGACTTACTGAGCTTCCTAAGCAACCAAAAACCACTCATAGGCTGAATAACCATGCCAGATGACCAATTGCTGAGTTGGAACCCTCTTTCCTTGACCTTAACCTATAAATGCACCCTTGACACTATTTTCATGTGGTTATGAGGCTCCAACCACACTCATAATCCTAACTTCTAGTGGTTATGACCTAAATTACTCAGCTCAGTGCCTATGGTCTCGAGATCTAAGCCACTTTTATAGGCTAGTCTCTAAACCACTACCCAAAACCTCTTGTCAATTTCCATCATTATATTTAACATGATGGAAAAGCAAAAAATTCAAACTTGGATCAGAAACTTGAGCTAGATTGACTAGAACACACTAGACATTTCGTCAAAGATATGGTAAACATGTAGGCTATGAGTGATGAATGCATATATGAGTAAAAATCTTTGTAAATTAGTTGAAAATCACCAAGAAGTTCTAATTCCCTCTCTATTATTTGCAACCACACTAGTTAGTCCATGCATTCATCAACCAAGGAAAATTTTAGGGGCTAATATTGGTAGGTAGGCTAATTTTCCATGCTTTAAAAAAAAATAAAAAGATTTGTGAATTTCCAATTTTTTAGAATATGATTTGCCCAAATTTTGTAGGATAAGGATATTTTACCTTAGAAATCACCAAAATTTTATAGAGACTATACAAATTCATAAGAAAAATGAATATTTTTACAAAATTATCGCCAAGCCTTATACAATTTTCATACTAGGGACACATTAGGGACTAGTACTATTCACCAAGATTTCTAAACTTTATGATACATTTCTATCCTTAAATTTTTCCCTATCATCAACCATTCATTAACTTATCAAAGCATAACAAGATCCATAACCATAGCACATCATAAACCATGCTTATAACCAACATATATCCAAAGTATTAACCATGATAGAACAACCATCAAATCGACATAATAACATGTACAAGTGCTCATAAAGCACAATAGGAAAATAACTCTTACTAACATATGCAAAATCCAACCAAGTCAGGGACTTCCACGCACCAATCGACCATAGGTTGAGATGAACCAAATATTTCTTTCAGTTAATCACCCCCATGCCATATTCCAAGCATGAATGTGGGATCTCACGGGATAAATGAACACATAAAAAAACCAAGGGAATCCATAGGTTAAACTACCTCCACCCTCAAACTACCATGATCTCTCCTAAACCAGTCCCAAGATCACAAAAGGAAACCAAGCTTAGATGCCTTAGAATTTCTTCACCATATATTGAGGATTTTTCCTTTGTCCACTGAACTATCAAGGAATTCCTGAAGAAAACCATTTCCATCCCCAACTCATGGGAATTTTCCTGAGACCACCTCACCTTGTTCTAAATTCTTCCGACAATCCAAAGTTCAACTAAGAAATAAATACCACCACACCATGGCTATCTAGGAAATGGCAAGGCATGGCTAAAACCACTATCAAACATGGTAGAGCCCATGCCAATGATAACAAATGAACCAAATAAACAAATGCATGTACCATGCATTCACACTTCAGCTATGAATCACACATCCTGCAAAATATTCTTGTTGAATTTGTTGATCCAACCTTCTCCTTATTTTTGTTTCTTGTCCTCTGCTTTCCTTTTCCCTTCCTTTTCTTTCTTTCTCCTCTTGGTGCTCTATCACTCTCAATCTAATCCCCAAAAAAAAATTAACAAAATTTGTGAACTATTTCTTTGAAGTGTTTTTATTATCGATGTCTCAATTTTCTTTCATTTTCCTTCTAATTTCCTTATCATGCAAATATATGTCTCTTCACCTTAATTTTCTCCTATTTTCCTTTATTTCTCATAAATAAATATGAATTGTTTCCTCTTTGGCTTTGTGAATTTCCTTAGCCATTAATAAAATTAAAGTGATGCCAACTATAGTGCTTTATCCAACATTCAACTTGGAATATGTGTCCCATGACTTTGGTCTTATTGTACCTTTATTAACCTTTATTACATGAAATTTTAACCCGAGGTCATTACACACATGTACTTGCACATCAAGCATAATAGGAGATCCTTGAGGATTGGGTCATGTGCAAAGTTGGCACCTCAGTATCGCAGGCCTTTTGAGATCCTTGAGAGGATTGGACCAGTGACCTACAAACTTGCACTACCACCAACAATGAAAGCCCATGATGTTTTCCATGTTTCACTATTTAAGTGATATGTACAAGATGTTGACCATGTGATTGATTGGTATGTATTCCAGGAGGAACGAGTGGGATAGTTCCATCCAGACCCTCAGTACATTTTTCAATGAAAAAAACTCGTTCTCCAAAACCAAGCAATAGAGCAAGTTAAAGTGCAGTGGAAGCACTTTGGTCTTGATGAAGCTACATGGGAGATGGTTGATGAAATGTGCACTTTGTATCCTTCCTTATTTGTTAGCTGAGTAGATGTGTTTGGTTTATGTGTTTTGGTTTATGGTTATATATACATATGTGTATTGTATATATTGCAATGAACTATGATATAAAGATCCAATAAGCATTATGGTGTTCATGGTTTCAATAGTTTGGTATGATGTAAATGTTGCATCGAGTTGTTTTATAAATCTCCATGGGCGACATGTTTTTCTGGTTATAAGCATCATTGAATATTGAGGATGGTGTTCCCCCAAGGGGGAGGGGTTTGTAACAACCCTTGGTTGATTTTCCATGTAAATAAAATAAGACCAAGGTCATGGGAAATGTATTCCAAGTTGAATGGTGCGACAAAAACTTTAGTTGGCATCACTTGTTGTTTTTTTATGGCTTTGGAAATTGGAAAATGCATTGGCAAAAACAAAGAGGCAATAATTGGCTTTTAATTATGAAATAAAGGAAAATGGGAGAAAAGGAAGGTGAAGAGACAAAAATTGCATGCAACAAAAATTAAACAAAAAATGAAGAAAATGAAGAAAAAAATGAGCAATTAACAATAAAAAGGCATAAAAGAAACAATTCACAACTTTTGCAAAAATTTTGGTGATTACATCTTTTTCCAGTTCAATTTTTGCTCACTCCTTTGATTCTCTCATTCTCTCATACCCTTGCACAATTAGAGTATTCTTGGAGCACTCTAATATTCTCTTGTATTGGAAGAAGGAAAGTAATGAAGGAAAGGGCAAGCAAAGGAAATCAAGGAAGTGCAAGGAGATAGTTGGATTAACAACTACAACTAGATTTCTTTGTAGGTAGCAAGTTGCATGTGTGATTTCCTTGTTGGTTTTTGGATGCATGGTATATGCATGTGTTTCCTTGGTTATGTGTTGTCTTTGGCATGGATATTTTCCTAGATTGACAATGGTTTTAGCCCTACCTTTCGATTTCCTGGATATCCATGGTGCAGTGGATTTCCCATTTGTTTTTCTGATTGGTTCTCAATCTCCCTATGGTTGTGGGTTGGAACAAATGTTGTGGATCCCTGCAATAGCTTGGGTTGAGTTACTAGTTCTTGGAGCCTACAAGATGGTACAAACTTTTTGGTGCCTTGTGGGTTGAGTTACTAGTCCTTGGAGTAGCGGTTTGGAACAAATGATCTGGAGCCCTGATTTAGCTGTGGGTTGAGTTACTAGTTCCTCAAGACCTAGATATCTTGGGTAGAGACCGATATGGTTCATGTTAGTGATTTCTAGAAAGTATAGGTGTGATCACTATGGTTGAGGGTTGAGGTGGTTTGGACTCTGGAAGCCCTGATTAGTTTTGTTTTAGTTTAACCCTTATGATCACACATTCATGTTTGGAATATGGTGTGGGGGTTATTGGCTGAAAAAGATATTTGATTCAGCCCCATCTATGGTTGGATGGTACATCAAAATCGCTCACTTGGTTAGCATTTTTATATGTTAATATGAGTTATTTTCCTATTATGATCTATGAGCACTTGTACTAGTTATCATGTTGACATTATGGTTGATTTTTTATGATCTCTTTTATGGTTATATGCTGATTATATACCAGGTTATATGATGTTCTCTAGCTATGGATCTTGTTCATGATTTGTTAAGTTATTAAATGGGTGATTAATGCATGGACTAACAAGTGTTGTTGCAGCTAGTTAGAGAGGGCTTGGAGCCTTCTTGGTGATTCTTAGATGAAATTTAGAAGTTTATGATTAGACATGCATTCATGACCTGTGCCTTTCATATTTACCCTATATTTGATGAAATGTCTATCATGGATTAGGCAAGTCTACTTCAAGTTCATGTTCAAGCCTTGATTGATTGGCCTTGTTAGCATCTTGTTTATGTTTCTGGAAAGCTACAAGAAGTTTTGGGTCATAACCACATGGAAGTAGGCTTATGCATGCGGTTATAGCCTTCCAACTGCATGCAAAGAGTGTCAAGGATGCAATTTGGTGGTAAACTATGTGAAAAATATTTCCAACTCAGAGATTGATCACCTTGGGTGGTTTGCAAGCTCCTAAGTGGTCTTTAGTTCCTGAGGGATGTCAACTTACTGTCCATTTGTTGACCCTACTTCGATAATTGGAACTTGGAGGCCAAGTCCAATCATAATGACACTTAGCTCATGTTTACCCTGGAGAGCTTGTAAAAGTGGGTAAATGTGGGAGGGGTGGTTACACAACACCTCAGCTATAATCAAGAATCCCAATAACATAGAAATGCAATATCAATGGAGTGATTTTGCAACATCTATAGAAAAGACATGATAAAAATACTAGCAACCACCATGCTTCGCATAAACATCTACAACATAATAATTTGATAGAAACAACATGAATACCATGACATAATAAAAAAAATATACATCCCCATCATCAATAAGTATTAAATCATTAATGAGGCTAAATAACAAGAATAATACTCTGGTAACACCAACTCTAGCTCCAAGCAACAAATTAGCGAACAAAAAAGCATCACTGGTTGTAGATAAGACAATATAATAACAATTTTTGTAACATCATCAATGCATTGCCAAATAAATAATGCGCCTGAGAAGCAAATAACAGGAACTTATCTATGCAAAAACAACAACAATAAAGGTTTTGCAATAAAAGAATTATTTGCAACTCATTATATCCTTGACCTCATGCTATCAAGGTCAACACACTCTCTTCACATATAGAAGAAGCCACGGTCCTTAAGAAAAAAAAACATATCAATCTCTCAGACCAAAACATCTTAGGACTCAAGCAACAACATACTCTCTCCGTGCATCAACAACTATATACCTATAATCCATCCGACACAAGTGTATAAGCTCATCACAACTCAACCATCCAAATGCAAAACAAATCAGAAACAACATGCAACGTACATCTTTATATATAATACATGAGTGTTAGTGGAGTTATATGTATTCTAATTCCAACATTTACTTATCAATCCCAAGTCGTAAGACTTAGATATGCAAGCACATGAAATGCAAGATTTGAGCCTCTTCTAGCCTATGCTAACAACTAACACTAGAAAGAACTAATCATTAAGGATTATCACTTGTCACTGGACTATGGGACTCTAATTCTTATCATGTTTCAAACCACAATATTTTATTAACAATTTTCATGTGGTTTTATATATGTAGCTTATTAAGTCTTGAGACTTCAACTGTTGTAATCCTATAGTGATGAAACCCTTTAAACACACCACAAAAAAGTAAATTATAGAAAAGTAAATGCTAACAACTATAAGGAAAATCGTATGAGGCAAGTAAAGAAACAAATGTAATAAATTATAAGAAATGCATTAACAAACTATCAAAAAATAAATGTTAAGCAGACTTAGAGATATATTGCATGTTCTTATTTACTGTAGGAATATTTTACCAAGTATGTAATTTGTAGTTTAAGATTCAATCAACCAAGGAATCTTAAACTACAAATTACATATATTTTTAATACTTTGTTCTAGTACCAAACCTAGGACTGAATTAAGTACAAAAAGGATGGAATTCGAAATTCTGAATAAGTACTTAATTAAGTACGGAAATTCTATAAATTGAAATTCGAGATATTAAAACGTGTTAAGAAACCAATTTAAATTTGTTTGACTCTTTAAGTCTAAGAAAACTCAAATTGAGCTTTATCCTAATGCATTCTACTTAATAGATCTAAAAATGAAGCAATGAATCTAATACTATGTGAAATGCAAATCTAATGAAAATTTGAAAAGAACATCAAATAAAATACACAATAAAATGGAATTCACTTCTTAAACCTAAAGAGAAGTACCAAACATGGAATTTAAAAAATGAAAGTAAATAGACCTAAGTGTTATCTAACATAAATTTATTGCAAAATAAAACTAAATTGTTAGATGTAAGACTAATCTAAAAAACACATGGAACATAGCAACACTTACCCACATTGAGGGGCCCTTCCCATGAGGTTAGTGTTGCTAAGAAAATCTTAGATCAAGCTAAGAAGATGCACCACAATTCAGCAACCATCAATTCTTTATTTCCTTCGAAAATCTTTGTTACTAATTAGCTCTCTAAATCTCTTGAAAAACTAATCATTGATCTCCTCTATTACAATAATGAAAAAAAAATCCTCTTACAATAATGAACAACCTTGTTCCTCTTCCATTTTAGGATTTATTTATAAACAAAATCCATTGAGGAAGGATAAGATCCAATCACCTAAACTCAGAAAATGAATTTACAATTTTAGAGGAAAATCTCATAATTTTGGTTTGTTTTTGCAATTTTATAGAAATTGGTGTTAAATAACTAACCATATCATCTTGACGATGATTATTTTTAGGGATTTATTTCTATGGATCCTATATAGTTATATTATCAACAATAAACTCTCTTGGATTTTCTTGATTCAATTCCATCGCCTCGGAATCACACCCGAAAATGATTGTTTATATTTTTTCCAATCTGGGTTTTGCAGAAATTTTATACAAAACGAGTTTGAAGAACCTACTATAACATTGTGACCATATTGAATTTTTCAAACGTTTTGAGATACAAGTAAATAACTATATCCTTCACAAACCCATTTCTTGGATTCTTTAGATTCATCACCATCTACTCAGAAATGGCGGAACATGGCAGTTTCAAAATTGTTACATATTTTTGGTTGTAAATTAAATCATGTGATAGGATCCCATGTGTGATATTAGTATATTCCAAGGCTTATACCATCATATTAGATCCATGTGGCACCTAATTTACCATTCTAGAGAAAATAAAAACATATTTTATAATTTTGAATTTTTTCCCTCCATAAGTGCAAAACTAAGTACTGAATTGTTGAACTACCAAATTGTCACTAAAATTTCAATATTTAAACATTATTCTTGGGAATATAACCACATTAGTAAACCTTCATTGATAAAACCATGTTAAAAACACGTTTAATCATTAAAAATATAAGAAATCCATAATAATTAACCACAAGGTAGAAGAGGCTCATTTAGTGGAAGTTGATAGTATAATGCTATGAAAAGTATCTTAAATGTCAGAATATGGATCATGAATAGAGTCTTTATATACTAAATTATATGAAATATTCAGGGCCCAACATCTCCCCCGTGACTAAGACTTTGCATGCCCTCATGCAAACAAAATCCTCGCCTATGACATTGTTTCTTAGTGCAGGTTATTAAAGTTAAATTGTCATACCACCATAGACTATATGTTTCACAAAAAGGTAGCGAAAATTGAGGAAAAACAAAATATTGTCTAGGAAGGAATGGTGGATGATATAAGGTAAGGATGAGGATAAGGGATGGAAACTTTGTAAGACCATTATTCACTTTGCGATTTCTTTCTTAGATAAACAAAAATGACTTCATCATCTTATTAAGACGATTACAATGATTATTTTATGAATGATTTGTGATGTACAAGGAGAAGAAACTATATATATTGATCTATATTCATGTACCAAAATACTTTGGTTTTCATTGTTATGGCCTTATTAGAATATGCATGGATGTATTTTGAAATGACGAGCTTAATAGCGGTTTAGGAAAGTTGAAAATTTATGGAATAGGAAGTGCTTAATCATCAAGATTCTGTAAATTTTAATGAGTTAAAGAGCCTTTAAACATGTTTTACATCAAGTATACCTTTTGAATTTTCGTTTGTACCATAGGCTTCAATGGAAGTTGTATGAAGCTAAAGATGAGGCAAAATAAGCCTAATAGTTTGGAATGATTTGGAAGAGCTGGAGTTGATGAGTGCCAATATGATATGCTAAAGGAAGCTGAAGAAAATGAAATGTCAATGTTGAAAAGGTCCCAAAAACCACTTCCCCCCATGCCTAAGGTATTGCATTTCCTCATCTAAACAGGCTTAGGTACTGGAGAAGTGAGGGGGGTTGATGAGATGACTCTAGTACAAAGGAACCTGGAAAACAAAACAACGAAACTAATGAGATGAATACTAAACAAAAATAATTCATCTTAGATTTATTAAAATTATGCTAAACTAACACCAAGCATAAAAGAAATTTTAAATCACTCATTACATATGACTTCATCAATATTTAACATTTTTATGCTCAAGAAAAAGAAACATTTTATAAATTTAAGGGGCTCTCTTTCTTTGTAGGTAGAAGGCTTTTTATGATCACAACAAATAATGAACCAATGAAAAATTAGTTATTACTAACCAAATCCCAAAGTCTTATAATTATCCAAGTATTACAAATAAGTTGTGCAATTGAGTTTCATTAATTCTTTGTGATCATAGGTCCCACTTCTAAGACAATTAGATCTTAGATATAGTATGAAAAACAAATGATAGAGAACTGAAGGTTATCTTAAGACCACTATTTAGCAACAAATTTATGGAGTTCACTTTTATCCTTAACTTCATCCACGCATGCTTATTTTATTGTAACACTATATAGTAACCATCATATGTGTAGACAAAAATCCTTGACTTGGTTGACACTTCTTTAGGCAGAATGCCCCATTTACCACGAGCACCCATAGCCCCGATGGGTTGACCTAGTGGTATCACTGGTTAGTACCACTGCCGACAAGCATCCATAACTTCAATGGGTTCACCTCTTAAACATATTTTACACTAAAGGCTCTAGTCCCATGATTCCTACCATTTTAGTTTTAGATTATGGTCATTGATTTTGCAATTGGTAGATGGCGGAGCAACTTCAGAAAGCCCATTAAAGGCATAGTATGACACCTTTCAAAGTGACTTAGATTACCTACATAATGTCTTGGACACATAAGGTACTTATAGGTAGTCAAAGGACATAACATGAATGAGTCATTTTTAATGTGATATGGATGAGGCTACCAAAGAATAACCAAAAGACTCCTAAAGTCCTACTAATAAGATTTTTCATGTATGCTTTCACCTTTAAAGTAGTGTTCCACTATGAGTAGAGATGTCATCAACTCTCTTGCAAGTCTTAATAAAGATGCTTGGAGATCATGATTTGGTGTTATGGTTATAGTGTTCAAGTTCATTTTTTTCATTAGTATCATTGCATGGACCTTTTAACTTTGTTTTAATCCATTTAGTATGCTTTGGTAACTATATTTTGTTGGCATTATGGCATAGGTTTGGCATGTTTGATGCTATGGCATAGGTATTGTCCTTGATGGCAACTCACTCTGGTGACAAATCTTAGTTCAGGGTCTCAGAAAGAAGAAAAATATATATACACAGGTTCACTTTGACGAAGCCGCGTATACACATAGTTTGGACGTTCCCAAGTCACGTATGCATATACATGCACGTTCATGCAAGGAAAAGTGCGTACATGTGGGAGAACTTATTTTTGGTCTGTGCTATTTAGTCCTTGGTATTTGAACCTATGGTTTTGGACCATGGTATCTTGTCATAAGTGTTGATCCCAAGTATTGGGTCCATGGTATTGAATTGTTATGGTTTCTGGACCATGGTATTGTGAAAGGCCTAAGGCTATAAAAGAGGAAGGAGATCATTTGGCAAGGTATCTCCAGAATTATTAAATGTCTGATAAAGTGCTAGTTCTATAATACTGTGATTGGGTTATGGTGCAGATCTAGATCTGAATGAAGAAGGAACCTGAGCGCAAGGAGAAGGATAAGTTCTATTGATGGGTCAAAATCTTAAGGCTGGAATAATGGTTCAGTGAAGCGAAGGCACATATACACACTGTTTTTGCAAGGGAAAGTCGCGTATACGCAGGTCGGTCTTCACATAGAGGCGTATGCACGCTATTCTTGTAAGAGAAAGTCGCGTATATGCAGGTCGGTATTGACACAGAGGCATATGCACGCAGGTTTTTGAATAGTGAAGTAGCGTACATCTCTTGATTTATGTTCTAGCTACTTCTGTTTATTGCTACAATGTTTTGGGTTCAGAAGTAGGGTGTGATTACTGTCATTATGATCTCGGGACAATTGTTAGAGAAGTGTTTATTTTGATTCAGTTTTGTTTGGTGAAAAGGTGATTGGTTGATGCAAAAATTCTTGATGTTTGATTGATGTTATTGGTGGATCCAGTCTGAAAATTTATGAAACATGGTCCCTGGAAGGAAGAGAAGGTTGTAGCCTTCTGCAGGTAGTAGCCTGCGTACTAGTATCTCAACTAGTAAAAGAACTAAGGGGGTTGTAGCTCCCTTCTAGGAGAAGGTGGAAAATGAGAGAGGGTTATAGCTCTCTGCAGGTAGCTGCTTGCGTACTGGTAAAGGACTATACCAATACAGAATAATTGTAAAAGAAGTTTCTAATTGAAAAGATAGAGACGAATTGCAGCAGGTGGTTTTCACCCACATTGGGTTTCCATTTTATATCTTGTGTTCTTGTGTGTGGTTGTCTTCTGCTCTGTTCTACTATTCCTGGTAACTGTTTATATGATTCTGTTGCATAAATTAATGATCAACATCTAAAGAATAAAGTAAATTACAAATCTGCTTATTATACGTGAGTTTCCTTATCTGTAGTTGCGTATATACGCGGGTTCATCTAACTGAAGTAGCGTATATGTTCTGGGTTTGAAAAATAAAATAATCAACCAGATAATACTGATTCACCCCCCCCCTCAGTATTATTTCGAACAATTGGTATCAGAGCGGGTCCTTCAGAAGAAGCTTGATTGCCTGAAGGAAGATCTATCACCATGAGCAACTACGAGAGAGAAGCATCGATCAGGCCACCAATTTTTGATGGAACCAACTTCGTTTATTGGAAGGTAAGAGTCACAGCCTATCTTCAATCTCTTGGTATAGAAGTATGGGATATCATAGATATAGGGTACATTTTTCCATCAGCAACTCCTACAGATCCGGCTGAGAAGAAGCAGTTTGAAACAAATGCAAAGGCTGTCAACACTCTATTAGGATGTGTATCTCAATCAGAATTCGTCAAGGTTATGAAGTATAAAACCGTAAAATAAATATGGGACAAGATCGTGCTGAGCTATGAAGGAGATGAACAGGTAAAACGAGCAAAACTTCAAACCCTCATAATTCAGTATGAAAATCTCAGAATGTATAATGATGAAAGTGTGGCTAACTATTTCCTACGTATAGATGAGATTGTTAATTGTATGAAAAACTTGGGTGAAGAAATAAAAGATGTTGTTGTGGTTGAAAAGGTTCTAAGATATTTGTCCTCTAAGTTTGAATCAAAAGTTTCTGCAATAGAAGAAAAGGAGAATCTTCAGAAAATTACCATGTCGCAGCTACACAGAATTCTAACCACTTATGAAATGAGGAAAGGAGGACCATCAAACAGGAGAGAATTTGCATTCAAGGCTTCAGGTAAAGGAGATTACTATGATTCAGGATATATGTCAGAAGAAGAGGAAGAATCAAATTTTATCAAAAACCTTCAACGGGGTGCTGGAAGATTCAAAGGTAAGTTACCCTTCAAATTCTTTGCTTGTGGAAGAGTCGGTCACTATGCTGCCAAGTTTCCTCATAAAAATAAACTTGAAAAAGGTAAGGAACCTGTTAGATGGAACAAGAAACAAAATGTAAGTAAGAAAAGCTACTACACTCATGAAGATAGTGATGGACTCTCAAATAGTGATGAAGATGAACGAGGTAATAATTATAGACTTTTAATGGCTTTTGAAGATGATGATTTTATGGATGCTATAGATTAAGAAGGTCTTTATGAAGAGATTTCTAAACTAAAAATTTGTTTAGAAGAGAAAAATATGATTATTGATACTTTGCAATTTCAACTGGCTGAAAGTGAAAAACATCATGAAAAGTTAGAGTGTGAAGTTGTGCGACTTAGAAAGAGATTGAGAAAACTAAAGCTCTTAATCTTAGATTTGTTAAAGGATCTGAAACGTTAGATGAGATTATCAAAGTGCAACGTTCTCCTCTAATCAAGACAGGTCCGAGATATAATGAAGAAGCAACTCAAGTGCAGAAACCATCCACCTCCAAAAGTTATCTTGATGCAGCAAGGAGGAGTGAGCAAAGGCCTAATGGAGATCACCATGTAAATCAGGGACATTTTTCTTCATGAGTGAATAGAGATCACCAAGTAAATCAGGGGCAATCTTCTTCAAGGATAAACAGAAGCTACAACAGACCACAGGTAAATCATTCTCAATCTTCCTCAAGAATGAATGTCAATGTACACTACAATCATTCAGTCTGCAGGGTTGATAATCGCAGGAATTTCTTCAATGGAAAATGTTTCTCTTGTCACAACTTTGGACACAAAGCAGCTCAATGTGTTGCCTACAAAACTATCATGACTAGAGAAACTCAAAAACAGAGAAATATGACTGGAATCATGAAAAGGACCTACAATAACTTTTTTGCTCTTGAAAATGAAATAGAATATTCTATTTGTAACAACTTCGATCATGAAGATTCTGAATGCAGGAGCAGGTTTCGGTAGACAACTCAGAAGGAACAAGCCTCAAGTACCAGAACATAAAGAATGAAAGAACCACAACCAGAAAGATGTGGTATAGCCTTATATGCAAAAGGGTAGGAAAATCAATGGTACATCGACAGTGGATGTTCGAAACATATGACAGGTGATAAAGAAAAACTTCAGTCATATAGTGCCTTGGAGAACGAGAAGAAGGTCTCATTTGGAAATGACACCCCTGCACTCATAAAAGGTAAAGGTTCTTTTCTTTTAAAAGAAAAGGTCAAAGCAGGAAATGTTATGTATGTTGATGGCTTAAAGAATAATCTATTGAGTGTCAGTCATATGTGCGATCAAGGAATAGAGGTAATATTTCTATCAAATGGATGTAGTGTTCGTGATCTTGATATAGGAGAAACAGTGATCAAACGCATAAGAACTCCAAATAATTTATACATATTCATAGAAGGACAACATCAATGCTATCTAAGCAAGAATGATGAACACTGGCTATGGCACCCGAGATTGGGGCATCTAAGCTTCTCGCAAATAAGGAAAGCATGCAAATACCAGGTAGTTCGTGGTCTTCCAGACATCAAAATTCCAAATAATACAATATGTAAATCATGTCAGTTTGGTAAGAAAACCAGAACTAACTTCCCTAAGAAGGAAGGATAAGCTAGCAGGCCACTAGAACTTGTCCATACTGATGTATGTGGTCCATCTAGGAAAAGGTCACCTTGGGGAGAAGAATACTTTATATTATTCATTGACGACTATTCAAGGATGGTTTGGATAGGACTCATGAAGCACAAAGATGAAGCCTTCGAAAAATTCAAATCCTTCAAAGCTTTGGTTGAAAGCGAATCAGATCACAAAATTAAATGCCTCAGATATGATAGAGGTGGGGAGTTTACCTCAAATGAATTTTTCAATTTTTGTGAAGAACATGGAATAAGAAGAGAATTCTCTACAGCCAAGACTCCTTAGCAAAATGGAGTAGTGGAAAGGATGAACAAAACACTTCAACAAATGGCTCGTGCTATGCTTGATGAGTCTGGAACTCCCGCAACTTTCTGGGGTGAAGCCGCATTTTCTACAGTTGTTATTCTCGACAAAACAAATTTCCGGGTGAATAGCACTCAAACCCCTCATGAGCTCTGGTATGGTGAGACTCCTTTGGTAAAATATTTCAAAATTTTTGGGAGTAAATGCTACATCAAAAATACTGATGAAAATCTTGGCAAGTTTGAACCCAAAGCAGATGAAGGCATTCTTCTCAGTTACTCTCCCCACATCAAAGCATAGAAGTGTTACAATAAAAGGCTTGGAAAAATTGTTGAACGTATTGATGTAGTGGTTGATGAAGATGAAAACACTGCTATGCAAGTAAGATCTGAAGATTTCAAAGATGAAGAGGACTATCCATCTACATCAAATCAAATTCATGATGAAGAAGAAGAGACCAATGAGGCACCAGAATAACAGATAAGGATAGAAGAAAAGACTCCATCCAGGTATGTTCAGAAGAATCATCCAAAATCTCATATTTTGGGCAGAAAGAGGCTGGTATACAAAAAAGAAGAGAAATAGTAGAAGCTTCAAGCTATTTGGCATTACTCTCCTCCACTAAGCCACAAAATGTAAAAGAGGCATGCAAAGATGAATGCTCGGTCAAGGAAATGGATGATGAACTTGAGCAGATTGAAAAGAACAACACTTGGGAGTTGGTTCCTAGACTAAAAGATAAGAATGTCACAGGGACAAAATGGATATTCAAAAACAAGTTGAATGGAAATGGGGAAGTTGTTGGAAATAAGGCCAGACTTTTTTATAAACGGCATGCTCAACAAGAAGGAATAGACTTTGAAGAAACTTTTGCTCCTGTTGCTAGAGTTGAGGCCATCAGAATGTTCCTTGCTCTCTCTAGCTTTCATAAATTCAAAGTATTTCAAATGGATGTGAAATCTGCCTTTCTGAATGGAGACTTAGAAGAAGAAGTGTACATTGAGCAACCAGATGGATTCATTCTTGGAAATGATCCAAAAATTGTATCAGACTTAAAAAGGCTCTCTATGGTCTTAAACGGGCTCCAAGGGCTTGTTACTATCGCCTGGACAAATACCTTCATCAACAAGGTTTTTCAAAAGGATCAGCAGATAGCAATCTTTATATAAAAATTGAAAATGACAAATTGCTAATACTTGTTGTGTATGTTGATAATATCATGTTTGGAAGCAATGAAGAAGCTATGAGTCAAAAATTTTCCTTGGTGATGCAGAAAGAATTCGAAATGTCCTTGATTGGAGAGCTGACATATTTTCTTGGTTTACAAATCCAACGAAATGAAGACGGTATCTTTTTATCTCAAACCAAGTACCTCAAGCAGATCTTGAAGAAATATGGGATGGAAGATTCGAAACCTGTATGTACCCCGATGGTGACAGGATGTAGCCTCAGCGCAAATGATGACTCGGCAGTAGTGCATCAACCAACCTATAGATCTATGATTGGTAGTCTTCTCTATCTAACAGGAACCCGACTAGACATCATGCATGCAGTGGGAATAGTTGGAAGATTTCAGGCAAATCCAAAGGAAACTCATCTTCAGGCAACAAAGAGAATTTTCAAGTATCTTCAAGGAACTCAAAACTATGGTCTATGGTATCCTAGAGATACAGATCTCACTCTTCATGCTTATATAGAGGCATATTGGGCTGGAAGCGTGGATGACAGAAAAATCACTAGTGGTGGTGCATTCTTTATGGGTTCCAGATTAGTATCTTGATTCAGCGAGAAACAGAGTTCGATTGCTTTATCTACAGTTGAAGTAGAATATGTGGCTGCTGCATTTTGTTGCACACAACTCCTTTGGATGATGCAAACTTTGTAGGACTTTCAAATCACTTGTACTCCATCTATCTCCATCTTATGTGATAATACAAGTGCAATCGGCATTTCAAAGAACCCAGTCATGCATTCAAAGACCAAGCACATACCAATCAAGTATCATTTTCTCCGTGAACAAGTGCTGGAACAAAAGGTCAAATTGGAGTATGTTCCCTCCAAGGAACAAGTTGCTGATATACTCACCAAACCATTGCTCAGGGAGACATTTGAATACCTCAGACAAAAGCTGGGGGTTGTTGATGCATCATCCTACTATTGAATCTTGTCTGTTGTACGCAGGTTGATACACGTACATTTGTCGGTCTATGTGGGTCGAATGGGTCTATTAGAGATCATCTGGCATAGGTTCAGGGGGACCATATATTCTTCTAATGATGCATTGTTGGCATTATCTTAGAAGTCCTTGGTTTGATTTCTCAAGAGTTTTCTAGTGGAGTAGATCAATGTGTGTTGGTTTGAAGGTTGATTCTGCTGATAGTTGTTCTTGTCTCTATGTCATGTAATTTTTTTCATATCAATGTCATGTAACGACCTATTTTGGTTTCCCCACTATGGCTGGGATGAATGATTTTTGTCTATCTTGTGTATTCCCAATTGGATGGGATATGGATGTATGTATGAGTCTTGATGATAGGAAGGTTACTTATAATGTATGGAGTCATGTTCTTTCTTGTAGAAAATCCTTTTGCAGACAACATTTCAACATAGAGCATATACAAAGGGGGAGCTCATTCAGAGTTTTCAGCAGGTACTCAGGGGGAGTATGGTAGTCTGCCCCTTTGCCCTTGATGTCAAAGGAGGAGAGTGATTGGTTGTTGTTGCCATCAAGTCCAAAGGGGGAGATTGTTGGCATTATGATACATATGTTGTACTTGATGGAAACCCACTCATCTCAGATGATAAATTATAGTGCAGCAAAGTTATTTTCTGGTTCCGCAGGTGCACAGATCAAAAGATGTGGTCATCAGCAGGTTGCGCAGGAGAACCGTTGAAAAGTTGCGAATATGTTCGCAGGTCTCCCGCACAAAAGGTGCGAACCTAAAGTTCACGGACTTTCATGCAGAGAAAAGTTCATGCACTTTCATGCAGAGAAAAGTGCACGCACATGGGAAATGTTATGGTTGGTTCATGATATTAGTCCGACAGTTTTTGATCCTATGGTTTTGGTCCGTGGTATTGCATCCAAAAGAGTTGAACCCAAATATTGGGTCCGTGGTATTGTTTCTCAATGGTTTTGGTCCATGGTTTTGAGTGAGGCGTAGCCTATAAAAGGGAAAGGAGATCATTTGGCTAAGGAGAAGAGTTGAAAATCTTAGGAAGAGTAAGATCTGAATTTCTGATAATCGGTTGGTGAGACATAGTTGAATCTGAATCAAGGAGAAACCAGAGCATTATAAGTCAGATCTACTGAAGAGTTGGGATCCCTTTGACGCATGAACAGATATGTGATTTTGACAGTCTGAGGTATGTTTGAGAACTGATAAACTATCTAAATCCAGAGGTGGGCAGGAGCAGCAATGGCGCAGTGCAGAGGTGCGTAGCACCAGAGAAGAAGCAGGTGTGAAGGTGCGTAGTTGATCGGCGGAGCAGGTGCGGAGGTGCACTGAACAGTAGACAGTGCAGGTGCAGAGCTGCGCAGACTCATCACGGAAGAAGTGCGGATATCCGCAGGTTTCCTTTAGTGAAGTTGTGGACCTTTCCTGAAATATATTTTAGTTGTCTTTTATCTGTTTCTGCAGAGATCTGGGTTTAAATTGGTGTCTGGTTACTGGTGTCATTTTTTGGTTACTGCATTTTGAGAAGTTTTTTGTTTAAAGGAGATTGGGTGATGCACATGTACTTGATGTTTTAGATCCAGTTTGAAAATTTATAAAACGTGGTCCCTGGAAGAAAGAGAAGGTAGTAGCCTTTTGTAGGTCAGCACCTACATACTAGTATCTTAGCTAGTACAAGAGCTAAGGGGGTTGTAGCTCCCTTCCAGGAGAAGCTGGAAAACGAGAGAGGGTTGTAGCTCTATGCATGTTGCAGCCTGCGTACTGGCAAAGGACTGCACCAGTACAAAATCATTGTAAAGAGAAGTTTCTAATTGAAAGAAGATAGAGACATATTGCAGCAGGTGGTTTTCACCCACATTGGGTTTCCACCTTATATCTGGTGTTCTTTGGTGTGACTATCTATGTTTCTTGTTCCTATTTATTATTATATGGTTTTGACATATAGATTAATGGTTAACATCTAAAGAATAAATTACAATTTGGAAGGTATATGCAAGTTTCATTAGTCAGTATCTGCAAGTGTTTAATGGAAAAGATTTGATAATACTGATTCACACCCCCCCCTCTCAGTATTATTTCCAACGTCTTCCTCTTCGAGAACTTGGAACATGTTCTGACTGGTTTGTTGTCCTCCTGATTTTTGTGTCTTTGTCCCCCTTTTGTTTCCTTTTTCTTTATGTGCCACTTTGTGAAAGCTTTCAGTATCTTTTATTGTGTTAGCTTTGTTCCTATTCTCTATTTTACTTAAAGGGCAGTCTTTGATTAGGTTCCCATGCTCATGACATTTGTGACATCTGAATGGAATATGTTCATAATCTACTGTTTGTACCCATTCTTCATCAAATACTTCCAAGATTACTTCATCTGATAAAGCTCCAGAGAGATCCATCTCCACACATATTCTAGCTAAGGAAGTGTACTTTCCCCTTCTAGTGGCCTCAGAAGCTTTGACAAAACGTCCTAACTTATTTCCTATGGCAGATAAGGATTCCATTTGCCAGTAATCAAGAGGTAGAGAGTAGAGTCTTACCCAGACCAGGACCGAAGTGAAAGTCTCACTCACCGGAACAAAATTCATAATCCAGGGTCACATATACAGGCCTGTTGTAGCATAAAAGTAGGGCCCTCCTTCAGACACTCTGTCCTTATCTTCAATGTTTACAAATACCACAGTGAAGAAACCCTTTGACCCAAGATGTAGGTCAATGCTTCCTTTTGGTTTCCAGTGATATTTAATCCACGTTTGTAAAGCTTTTTCAGTGGGCCATAAACCCATGAATTTGCAAATGATTGCATAAGTTTGCATGTGGTCCCTGTGTGCCTGCAGCGCAGGATCATTTAAAACAACTCTGGGTGTGACTGTAGCTTTATGTTTACATGGTCCCTTTTGTGCTTTGTCTTTAGTTTCCTGTTCCTTGTCTTCTTCCTCATTTTCCTTAGTGTTGTTATTCTCCCTTGATTTAGTGCTATCTTGTTCCTCTTCACTATTTCTCTTCCTTCCTTCTGAAGGACCTCTATCATTCTCCATTGGTTTTTTACCCCTGCTAGCCACAACTTGCTTGTAGGAGGGAGTGGAGCTCCCTCCTTTGCGACCATCCATAGAGAAAAAACTCTGCAAAAACCTAGAACCCTAGCAAATCACCCTGTGCCTTCTCCACCAACGACAAAAGCACATTCATTCGATTAGATTCATCAATGTTCGACATAACACATGCATTCATGACATCCTATACAATACTATTAATTTGACTACATATTGGAAAATACTTCTAAAAATCACGTTATTTAACCCCCTACCAATACAAACCGAATATACCTCCCCAATTTAAAAACCCCTACTTTCACTAGATATGGTATGTATCCATTTTTTCATTTACATTTTTTATATCCTTTTATATTTTTTCATTAACTTTGAACTCCATTTTTTATACACAACATATATAAACCCTTTACCCCCTATTATATGCTCAATATATTATGTAATTTTTTCCTCAATATATATCTCCCAATATGAATGCATGTGGTATGTTATTGCTCCTCTAGTGAAGCCCTCATGGTAACACTACATTTTGATTGAGTATTGAAATTAAGATTTTGGTTTACATTAGCATCAAGTGTTAAGACAATTATCAAACATAGTGTAATTCTAACCTCAAAATAAGTAAAGAGGGCGACACTATATTTTGGAAATTTTAATAGGAGAGCAATAATTATTTACGAGAGAAAGATAACACGACCAAAAAAAACACATGAAAACATAATAAACATAGTTTTACCCTGGGAAAACCCCAAATCTGGGGGAAAACCCAGCCTAATAAAATTGCATTAGCCTCCTTGGCCAAAACCTTAGCCAACTACTCACCTCCATGGCCCACATTACAATGAAGTCTTCCCAAATTTTTAAAGGATCCATCACATGAATTCCATTAGAAAATTACCATGGGAAACTGACAAAACAATGGGCCCAAAACCACTCAACCCAATCAACTTTGACTCTATCCCACTATTAACCCAATCAACTTTGACTCTATCCCTTGAGTCAAGTTTATCTAACATTCCTCCCTTCAACCTTGACTTGGGGTTTCCTTGAATTAATTTAGCCAAACTCGCTAAGTGAGTCAGGCTCACTCACTCTAGCCCCTACCCCCTTCAAGGCTTATACCACGGGTATCTTTTAACCTAGAATCCCCCTTATTACCTAGGTTTAACACTAGAATTTACCAACATTTTCACATGGATATGCATGCCTTACTAGGTTTTATAGTAACATGCCCATTTTCTTTTTTTCCCTTGTAGCACCCCATGGCCTATTATGGACTCATACCTATGTCCTACAACCCTTAAGCTTTGTGTAACCCTATGAGTCTATAATTGCGGCCCATATCTCTCACATATTCATCTCTGCTAACTGTGGCCCATGATTTTCCCAAAGCTCCTCTTTCAAACCTTCATCCACTCTCTATGATATCCCTAGGTAGCCCTTAATCCAAGTCACCTATTCCCCTTTGCTTGCTACGTATTCTCTTACCGACACATTTAAAAGGTAGTTAAAGTAATGAACACCAACAAAGTAGCAAAGGAGGAACAATTCCAAATGAAGATATTAAATCATGGTTGTCATGCTTTGGATGATCACTTGGCCAATTTATTTAACCATGTTGCCTTCATGAGTTTCCTGCAACCTTAGTCCCAACACACCATTCACCTAATACACTAATTGGGCTCTAATGTAGATCCCAATAACTACAAATTTATCATCGTTGGCCACATGTTCTTGAAGATCTATGGTATTGTTGTTCATTTAAATATTTTTGAGGAGTTTGAGAGGAGACACATATAAGCTAGAGAGAAAGCCAAGTTTGGGTTATCTCACCAAACCATTGTCCATAATGGAGATGGATTAAATTATTTTTTGACTCTAGCCCTAGATGGGTCTTTTCCAGAGGCTCAGAGCCATTAGCATGTCCAAGACCTTACCTACCACTATTGTGTATCGATGCAAGTCAGTCATTGATTGTATCTACATAGCTCATGAGGTATTATACTTTATTAGGAGTATTATTTGGGTCAAGCATGGGTTCTCTCTATCCCTCACCTTGTTTGTGATATACATTTTTGAGCTAGAGTCTTTCCTCCATGGTCATATATAATATGGAGATGGATTCCCTCTTCACTACATTTTAGTATCTATTCTCTTTTTCACTGATGATGTGATCATCTTGACCATATCCCTAAGGGCGTGTAGAGAAAACTAGATGTATTAGCCCTATTATATGATATTTGATAGTGAATGGGTAGCGTAGGTAAAATAAAATTCATAAGCTTCAATGGGTCAATGAAGGTTATCTTGTATTATCATTTCTTTTTCAAAGGAGAGGAGATCAAGATTACCTACACCTACACTTGGGGGTAGAACACATATTCTATTGCAATTTTTTTTTACACCAGTTTAAACCGAAGGTCACAATTCAAAAGCCATGTAATGACCATCTGAAGCTATATATGATGTATCTTAGATCTTGTGTCTCATTTATGTCTTGTTGTTTTGGTTGGACCTTAACTTGTCCCTTTGAGTTCATCTCTAGTTCCTTTTGTCCTAGATAGGATTGGAGGGCCTTTGATGAGCTTACATGAGGACTCATTGTTTTATGGGAGAACACTTTTTTAGGGGTGATCATTAGTGTATGGGTCAGTCCAACTCATGTCAACATGAGCCTATGTCTTACTACATAGTTACACGGCTAAAAGTTTATAGGTGGCCTTAAATTTGGTATAATATCCTATGGATGTTTCCCATATATGGTAGTGATCTAGGTGGCTTTGGAAATGCTAAAAAATCAAAGTATTTGGATTTCATTGAAACTAGGAACAAAATGTATAGCTCATCATCCTAATTCCAATTACGCAAACGACACTCAAATCTGACTTCGTATGCTCAAGATATTCACAGTCAAAGTTTTGGTCAACATATCCCCACTAGAAAATTTAGTAGATCACCGGCTAAAGTTGGAGGCTCGCTAAATCTGGGGATCTGATAAATTTGGGGCCATTATTCAAGTGACAATTTATAACTTTGCGACAATCAGAAATGGTGAAATTGTCACCTCTTTAATTTTGTTGGTTTAAATTTAAATAAAAATAATTAAAAAATGGGTGGCAGGCCATCAACCCTGCCATCCCAATAGTCAATCTAAAATTGTATTAAAAAAATGTTGGGGCCCGCGGTTGACTTGGGACCCCACCCAACCCTTTTAACAACCTAGCCACCATATAATAGTTTGGGGCCAACAAGGATCGAACCTACCCGACATATTTGGTTGGCCTACCCAAAAATAAAAACCATGCCAAACAAAATGCCATTACCAGGGAGGCCCATATGCTTGACCTAGGGACCTTTGCTTTCCAAACTTAACCAAGTTTCCAATGACCTAACAAACCTACATTGGAAAGACTGCGCACCTTAGGCTATATAAACACTGATTTCTCATTCACACAACAACGAAAAACCGAGTTGCAGAACTGAGAGCGGAACCATGCACAAGCGGGGCATGAATTTCAAGGAAATATCAGAGGGAATATTTTACCACAGAATATTCTAGGGAGTATTCTTTATAGATAATCTTTAGATTTCCTAAACGAAAAAGTTTCATAGTGTCAGAATTATGTTGATTTTATACTTCAATGAGTTGGTTTTTCACCATGAATATAATAGCACAATCCATTTCTTCATCTGAGCATCAAATTTTTCACCCGTGTCGAGAAGAGAATCTTGTGTGGAATCTAAAATATTCTTACAGAGCCCAAATTTTACCGAGAAAGAAAAGGTCGAGTTTACAGTCAGATTTCACAGTTTTTCGCAAGGAACACAATGGTCTAGGCATTTCCTTCATCCGAGTAGTCGATTTTCAGGTCGTCCCTACACTTGGAGGTATAAGGTGCATTGTTTCCATGTGTTCATTTGATTTTTGTTGAGACAATGATTTGATTATGAGATCCATGTATGCCACTTTGTTGGAGGATCATTGTATGCCACTTTATTTGAGAGATTGTTATTTGGTCATGCTGAAGGGGAGATTTTATGAGTGAGAGTTCTTATAGAATAACGTCTCCTGGGAGAGAGACATGACACTATAGTTAAGGGAATTCATCCTTGTATTGACATATATTGCATCATGTACTCATCATATTCTTGCAAAAACTAATGAAGCAACATCCCCAAACTTGACACGGGCCCAGAGACATAGTCCACACTAGACGTACTCAGTTATCATATCGTTGAGTTATGGTTGTTCATGATTATTGGTTCCTTGTTTCATGTTTATCGTTGGATAAATGGTTGTTTAAGAATTCACATTTCTCATGATTTCACATGAAAATATGCATTGATAAAGGGTCTTGTATAATGGGAATTTTTGTTAGAAACTACTCATGAAAGGTTCCCGGATCAGACAGTCTTATAATTATCAACATTCACACTTACCAATGTAGTTCATGTTTCTTAATGAAATGTGAAAAGTGGTCCCAGATGTCAAAAAGTCAATATGGTATTAGGTTGTTCAGTTCAATGAGAATATGGCATGCCATGTGGAATTTTTTCAATTAGAGAAGACATGCTAGTCAAACTTGGTCAACATGTGTTACAAGTTTTCTAGGGTAAAATAATGGAAGTGTTGTGCACATTTTCACATGCATTGCGTGAAAAGTGGTGTACTAAAGGATAGCAATGAAACCCATGTTTTATATTTTCCAAATCCTCAAGGGCACTAGAGATCATCCCCTTGGGCATAATGATGTGGTAGGATAGGTTTCTAGGGGGCATAATAAAGGAAAATTAGAATTTGACATGCAATTAATGTAAAAAATGGTCTATAAAAGAAAAGGAACAAAACCCAAGTGTAATTTTCTCCAAGCTCCCAAGGGCATTAGAGACCCAACATAAGGCATGATGATGTGTCAAGTAGTGAATATGTGGAAACATAGAGCATAATTTGGTCAAAGAAGTAAGACCCAAATGAAATCAAGATAAGTTACAAAAAACCCAAGTGGCGAAATTTGAAAATTCATTAATATGTTAAAGATCAAGCAAAAACGTGGCAAGGTCCAATTTACTATCCATTGTAAGTCAAACCAACTAGCCATTAGAGCCTTCAACTAGCTGTTTTGGAAAGTCAGGTGGAACATTGGAGCATCTTGGACCATACTTCAACTTCTGAACCATAAGCAAAGGGAATGTTGGACCTATAAGGAATCATTGAGTCAATTAAACCCCCTTATTATGGAAATTCATGAATTGTAATGTAACATTTTAATTAAAAAAATACTAAGTCTCCAACATGTGAATGACTAGTGAAAAAACTAATAAATTTCCAGAGGAAGAGTCGAAGTAGTCATTATCTAGTCATTAGGAAAAACCTTATAAAAAGCTAGTCTCTCCTCTAGTAATTGTTATTGATTGTGAAATATTTTAATGACATAATACAAAGAGACCATTTTGCAAAAAATATTTCATGTTTTGAATTGAATTTACTATTCTTTTCATTCTTATTTTTTTCTTTGATCATTGTGCTTTTACAAGTATATTTCTTCCATCACAAGTAGCAATCCATTGAGGGACACATGATTATAGGGAAGAGAAGATCAGGGCCCAAGTATTGATTTCACCCTTAGGTAGTTGTTGAAAATAAACCTTTTTCAATGGTGGATAACTATTTTTGTTGTGCATTTCAAATGAGTAGATCATCCTAGTGAGTTAGATCTTACTATGGATAATCCAAGGCCAAGAGTGTGGGATAGTTTCAACCTCAACTCCTCACTCCTCTCTAACCTTAGAAGGGAAAATTATAAAGGGTGGGTTGTGATCGTAACTCTATGAAGTGGTAAGATAAAGGAAAAGGTAAAGCCTCACTCTCCAACCATCTTTTTATTTAAAAATTCTATTTATTTATTAATTTTTATATTATCTCGTTGTAGATTTCTTATCATACATTACTAGTAATCCTTATATATTGGGTTTTCATGAGTTTGTTTTTCATATTTTACATGGGCATCAAGCTTATGTGTGCAGATATGCAAGAGAACAAAGTTGTAGCAGACCTTTATTTGCATAATTTCATCGAACAAGCATTCAACAATGAACTATTTTGCAAGTAGTTATATTGTGTTTGGCTTGTTTTAGCTTTGTTTGTTTGTTTTTTTTTATTATCAATTTTATTTTTTAAATATGTAGCCTAGATTTAATTATTCCAGCATAAATTGACTTTGTAGCATATTGGAAATCTGATTTATTACAAGTTTAAAAATTTAGAAGTGGTTTAAATAGGTCGATATTCTAATTTCTAACCTTTCCTCTCCTATATCCAAGATTCCTAAGTGTTTAGTCATTTTTGGGTGAAATTTCCGGGGGTTGGCTTGTTGATTTTTGCATTTTTTTGCATAAATTAATTTATGTAAAAACATGATAGCATCCTCCCAAGCAAAAAACTTGCTAATTGAAATAATTACATAGTTGGTTAGATTATTTTATGTACACTACATTTGAGTACTTACATGCTATATTTAACCAAGTTTCAGTGCCTTTGCTTGTTGTTTAGTACCCTATTTGTAAAAATTGCAGAACCGTCAAAACAAAACAACAAGCAATTTTATGCAGTAATTATTGGAAATTGTTGTCATTGATGTCAAAGAGAGGGGGGACAACAAATATGCAAGATAAATATTGAAAGATGGATACTGTTGAAAATATTATTTTTGGACTTTTGGTGCATAGTTTGGATACCTTATCTTTGATTCCTTTTCACTCTAAATACCTAACTAAAATGAGAGAATAGTATATATGGTTGAAAATATTATTCTGAGACCTTTCTAATGTTATATGGTTATGCCTATAAATCCATAGGAATGAGGAGAAAAAAGCAGAAGTCATCTCAAACAATTTTTACAAGTCAACCCCATAAGTGAACTCAAAAACACTATAAATAAAGGAAAGATGAGTGCATTTGAATGGTATCTAATAAAAAAGAGAAATTACAGGTATGAAAAATATATCTGACATGTGTAACACGATTTGAGAGGTATTCTTGAGTTAAAGGTGTGGAAGAGGAGTCTAAGGAGTTATTCTGGAGTGTTAAGGGTGTGATTTGAAGGACTAAGGTCTATGATGATGTGAAGTGTGCTTTTTTGTAGTTGTGATGGTGTGAAGTGCTCTATTCTAGGGTTATTTTTTTGGGAATGATATTATGAGGTTTGTTAGGGCATGAAAACTAAATCTACCTAGGGTTTGAAGCTATGTCTATGGGTATAAAGCAAGGGGAGGCATTGGAGCATGAAAGTTAAGGGTATGATGATGTTGTGAAATGTAACAATTATGAAGCACACAAGTGAAGTAATAAGTAATTTTTGTAAGGAGACCTTAGGTTGGAACCTATACAGGTCTTGTTAAGCTGGTGCTTAGCCAAGGAGATAGGTGTCTCAAGTAGATTGGTGCCTACACAATTTCTTGTTGAGCTGGTGCTCATCGAAGGATATTGGGTCTCTAGTAGGATTGGTGCCTATAAGTTTTGTGACAATAAGTTGGAGCCTACAAAAATTTAAAAAGAAGTTTTTATGATTTTCTCATACACGGGTTTCCAAGTTAAACTCTGTGTACTATGATTTGAGTTTACATGCATTTAATGTTTTGAAGTTAATGAATAATTGAGGAATGCTGATTTAAAACAAAATAAGAAAACATCTTATACTAATTCACCACCCCTTAGTATAAGAATAAGTTCAATAATTGGTATTAGAGAAGGTTTCTTCGAAAATATTCTAATTGTTGCAAGGTAAACTCAAGAGCACAAATGGCTAGTCAAGAAGGTTTCTCCACAACTAGATCCCCATTGTTTTATCCAAAAAACTATGAATTCTAGAGTATAAGTATTCAAACTCATTTAATAGCTCTTGGGTTTAATACTTGTAAATAATTTGTGATTCGTTATATAGCCCCAAAAAATCCTCCAACAAATACAACTAAGAAGAAGGCTAGTGAACATAATGCAAAAGCCATGAATTCTCTTTTATGTGGTCTATCAAAATTATAATTTATCAAGGTGATGCATTGTGAATCGACAAAAGACATTTGGGACAAACTTAAAAACATCTATGAAAGTGATGATGAGGTGAAGAAGGAAAAAATCCAAAATAATAGAAGATAATTCGATAGCTCGAAAATGAAATACAAATAAAATGTTGTAGCCTATTTCCTTCACGTGGATGAAATTGTCAACGCCATTAGAGGACTTGGTGAGAAGATTGAATAATAATGATTATGTAAAAGGTGCTAAGGTCACTCCCCTTAATATTTTATGCCAAGGTATCTGCCATTGACAAAATGAAGGATTTGGAGAAATTGATGATGGATGAGATGCATGAGACTCTCATTTCATATGAAATGAAAATAGAAAAAGAAAATCCAACGTAAAAGGAAGCAACTTTCAAAGCATTAAAGAGGAAAAAAGGACACAAATCATATGATTGTTCTATCCATGAATCATATATAGAAGAAGATTTATTTTTTAGAAAGATAAAAAAAGGATATGGAAAATACAAAGGTAATCTACCCTTAAAATGTTTTAATTATGGTAGAGTAGGAAATTTTTCGACTAAATGTCCATATATTAAAAAGGAATACAATGATGATGAAGAAGAATATAAAAATAAAAGAAAACCTTATAGACACAAAAAAAGGAAAATATACTAAGAATAAGAGTTTTTATTCTAGAGAGGAAAATAACTCGTTTGAAGAAATTTATGGATATGTTTCCAATAATGACAAAGAAAAAATTCTTTTGATTGACATGGATACAAAGTTTACTGATAAAAAAAATGAAGACAATTAGAAAGAAAAATCATATTCAAAAGAATAAGACAATGATGGGGAAGTAAATCTTGAAGAAGAACTCATTAGTGCCTTAGAAGAACAATCATAGGATTTGTGTCCTTTTGTCTACTTTTTATTCTTTCCCCTAAACGGAAGGAATAATTGCAGAAATATGAAAATAAAGATCATGATATTTGATGAATTAGAAAAAAAACAATTATCATCTTGAAGACTTAACTATAATAGGAAATAATGATAGAAGAAGTGGGGAGAATCCAATTGGAAGAAAAAGAAGAAATTGTGAGATGATGAATTCATTTCCTTAAGGAACTAAAGAAAAAAATTGATCACTTGAATAGAGGATTCAAGTTTCGAAAGAGTGCTAAAAGCTTAGATAATATTTTTAGTTTCCAAAGGCCACCATGCAAGGTATTGATCAAAATGAAAAACAACAGATCCTCAAGGGAGATGCAATCACTAAGGTCACAAAGCCATCAGAAAAGGAAAATGAATAAAATCCCAAATGCGATGCTAATATTCTCAAAGGCTCCATAAAAAATGAAAGCAACAACAAGAAAGGAAACGAGGAATAGTAGAAACCTGATTCTTGTCTTATGAATAGCAACATTTAGTTTAGAAGAGGCATCCACCAAGAAGTCCTTTCATAACCCGATACCAAAATCTCTTCCTTGGCTATAGTTTTTATTACAATAATTTTTGTCATAAATCAATACATTGTAGTGCTTATGGAAGAAGTGATCACATGATAGATAGAAATAGAAGATATTATAAGACCTCAAATATTGAATCAATAATATAAAACATGATAGGGGATTAAAAAACAAATCTCACCCTAAAGGAAGAAAAAGGAGGAAACATTACCTTTGGGGATAAGGTTTATACAAGGACAATCAGAAAAGGTACGGTTAGTCTTGATGATGCAAAGACTAAAACATATAATGTATTGTATGATAACGGGTTAAAATACAATCTTAAAGTGTTAGTAAAATGTGTGATCGAGGTTACAACCTCACATTTATTTCTAAAGGATGTGAGATACAAAAAGCAAGTTTAGGAAGATTAATGGAAAACACAAATAGAATTTTGAGCAATGTATATATCCTCGATGAAGTCAAAGGAGAAAAATGTTGTATGGGACAAGTTGATATGATTTAGAATATTAATTTGTATTGCTAAGATCTTCCTCATATTATTAACAAAATTATTTCATTTTTCTTAAGGATTCATAAATTTTTGCAAGTGAAATGAAGAGTTTCTTATGTTAATTTTATGAGCAATTTAACATAAACTAGAAATTGAAAAACAACATAAAAATGTGCAGAACATCATCAAAAACACATTACAACAAGCACATGATAAAGGAGTTCACCCCTCCTAGGATACGTCTCCTTGGTCCAACTTCCAATGGCTTGGGCCTCTCTATTATGCTCAAAAGTGTAAAAATATGTGTTTACAATGCTCAAATGCTTCTGAAACCTGCTCCAATCAGTTTAAAATACTAAAAAATGACTATCTAGCCTATTTTTTCAACCAATTTGGTGGAAAATGGAAGATGTTATGACTTCCCGTTGTTTTCCCATTATTCTCTACACAAATTTCTCCACATCCAACAAGAACCCACAATTTCGCTCCAAAAATATGCTAACCGAGTGAGAATGTTTCCGCGCGGCGGGCCATAATTTACTGAAACTGACTGTCTTATCACAAATCAAAATCATAAAGGACCGATGGGCGTTATATTCTGTGAATGCGATGGGCGAAGTGTGATTGTGATCTGGAAGACTCGACGGAACAATTAACCGAAACCTATAGTCGCATCGCATTTCTCTATCGGCGGAGAACTGAAGGGTAATATAATGTGGGACTCTACTTTTTTCAAAGTGCGATTGTGATATATGATTCATTGCATCGCAACTCTGGGGTCAATCCTTTAACACCTTTTCGCCTGTCTTTTGCGAAGTGTGATTGCAATTTATCGCATTGCAACCCTAGTTGTTTTGGGGTTGATTTTTAACACAATTTTCCTGCGACATGCGATTTGCGCTCTATGGGGGCCAATGGAAGCCTGCCACTTGGTGCCTCCCCGTTCACTAAAGGGCCTTTCCACATCATCCAATCCTGCCATGTGTCCAAGTCAAACTTGAACTTTGACTTGCTCTAACTTCTGCATATGAGCTTGGATTTGAGTTCTGTTTACACCGTTGGAATCAGAATGATGAGATCTTCGATTTGAAGCTTAGTTTATCAAGATTCTGACACTTTTATTTTTGAAACTAATTTTGAGCACCTGATCACTCCTCCCATTGGAGGTCTTTTGGACCCCAAAATATTACTTTCATTTGGCCAGCAAGTGAGGGTACAATTCCCTCAACTTTCCAATCTTGCTCAATTGATCACTAAATTGGAATTTGTGATCTGCACGATGCTTGTTGTGCTTTGCTGTGTACTTTCCTTTGCCCTTTTCAAGTTGTTTTTACATTGTTTGATGTACCATTTGGAGTTGTTCAATAAAATCTTTGGCCTTGTCCATGTTACTATCAATAGCAACATCCTTTTAATAAGATGATACAATACATTATGATGCAAATGGTAAACAAATTCCTTGACTTGATTCCTTTGACTCAAGCTTGAATATACATCTTGAAAGTATGTATTTTTTTTTTGAACATAACTTTCATGTAATAAAAAATGATGCTTGAGAAAAATAGTTATACAAACTATAGGCCTAGAAAGTACATCAACAAACTTGTCTCTTATACCTTTCTTATACCTATTGATTGAGTGGAATAGTAGAAGAAAACCCATCCAATGGAAGTGCCTTTGTCGTTGCAACGTAAACACTTTATCATCAAAAATTTCTGAATGAAAAGAAATGGACTTACCACATTGCAAAAAGACTGCATCCATGGCATAGTCACATGTAGCAACCTGAAAAAGCAAGTATTGGAGTTGTACTGATCTTTTGTTTTAAAGAATCAATTGCCTCTCGTTGTTTTCCTCCCCACTAGAATACCTTTTGCACAACTGCCATTGAATGCATATGAGCTACAATAGAAGAAAAATTAACAAAATATTTCCTCCAAAATTGGGTTGTTCCCAAAAAACCTCTTATCCAAATGACTATCTTGAACCTGCCTCCGTAAATTGCGAGTAGAGAAAAGGCATATGTGGCTTCATGAGGATGTATGATGCTTTCACTTGTGTCTGCAGGAATGGAGTCAATAGCACCATAGACTGTTACGACATCAATCTAACTTCACCTCACCTTCTCCACGTCCCATGTAGACTACCAAAAAGCCTTTGGGAACCTGAACACGCTTGGAAGTACCAATTTCACAGCTCAAGTACATCAAAGAAGTTTTATCCAACATATACTTAACATCTTCAGAAACAAATGTTATTGACATACAACATCAAGTATTTTTTTCTCACACATGACATGGTCAGAATGAAATTTTCTTAAAATGAATATGTCATCCAAATAGACTATCCTGTTTAGAAATGGCTTCAACAAATCTTTCTTCATATGCATAAAAGTAGTAGGAGCATGGTAAAGACCGAAAAGAATAACAAGCCATTCAAACAAACCTTGCCTGGTTTTGAATGTCATCCTTCCTATATCTCCTTCAACAACTCTACTTTGATTAAAACCACTTCTTGAATCCCATTCAAGGAAATGCTTACCATTCTTCTCGAGCGCCAAAACAAGAGGTGCACCACACGGTAAAGGAGTAGGTTGAATGATCATTTTATTCAACAATCCCTGGATTTGCATCTTAATTTCTGTGCTTTCCATCATTGACATCCTGTACATGCCAATGTTAGGAAGAAGACACTTCTGTTGCAACTGTAACTCAGGTTGGATTCCCCTCTTGGGAAGTAATCCCTTTGATCCTTGAGACATTTCATCAGATTTGGTAACAATGTCAACCAAATCAGTTTTCAAATTCGAATTACAACCATCAAATGCTTCATAATCAATATCATTCTTGGCTTTGATCATGAGAAGCACATAGTTCTTGCTTGCATTCACCAGTCTTTTTAGCTTCCCTGCATTAACAAGCGAAAGATTTATTTTCTTGATGTGAGCTCTCACAATATATTCTACTCCTTTTTTGAATAAATGATATTTATTTTCATGTCGATGGAAGATAGGTTTTTATGTCATAAAGGTATGGGATGCCCAAAACGATGCCATAGATATCTAATGACACAATGTCAAGCTCCATTTAATCTATGAATTTTGCAGTGATAGCGAATTTTAGTTTACACTTTCTCATAATCTGCGATTGGCATTGTCACATACCCATCCAAGTGGATATGGTTTATGATGTGGAACAATTTCCAGATTTAAATTCTTGACAATGTTTTCTAAGATAAGATTGGCTTGAGAGCCACTATCAAACAACATATCAATCTTGTTATGTTTCGACATCACCCTTATGTGAAAAAGTTCTATTCTCTTCTTTTCATTTGGAGTTTCATTATGTGAGTTTGAAGAACTAGCATCGGCAATGGATTCCTTTCCTTGAAACCCCATGACTGTGATTTTTGTTTCATCGCTCAATTTAGATCCTAATCCTCTTCTTGAGTGATTGCAGTTGTCTTTTCTTTTCCTTTGTTGTTGAATTTGTTTGGTTTCATTTTGGGATGAAGCTTCCAACCATGAGCTTCATCCTAACCCTCTCTAGAACAATGTTTATAGATTTTTTTCTCTCCTTCCTTTTTAATGGATGCATTTTTCTTTCCCTTGAAACCCTTTGCTTTCTCTTTACCCTTAAACAACTTTTTACTACCTTCTTCTAGGGTGTTTTTCCCTCTTTCCTCAAGATGAGTGGCTTTCACACACACATCATCTAGATTATTGGGATTAAACATTAAGATAGTATGCCTAAGGTAACTATGAAAACCCCCTATGTATTTTAGCAAAGTGTCCTGTGATTGAAAATCTACACCTAACATCAGAGACCTTTTTATGAATTCTTGGGTGTAATCTTGCACATTTTTACCTTTTCGTTGTTTAAAGTTCTACCAATTCATGATGTATTTCTGCATATAAGCTAGAGGGTAGAATTGTCTTTTAATTGTAGCAATGAAATCATTCCAAGAAATAGAGATCTTACCATGTTTTTTAATCTCCTCTTGGGTCTTTGATTCCCACCATACTAGTGCTACACCCTCCATTCTAAAGGAAGCTAACTGAATCTTTATGTCATCCTCTTGAAGGTTTTGAATCCTACAATAGACCTCCAAATGACGAATCCAATTATCAAGATTCTCTGCATTCACTTCACAATTATACATATGCAGCTCTAATTTAACATCAAGTTTTAAAAAAGGTGATTTACCATTTCCTTTTGAAGAATGGTGATGAGTATGAGTAAGGGTTATGTTAGTGGAAGAGGGTGAATATGCTTGTGAAGAAGAAGATGAAGAATATGGTGGAGAGGGTGTAGGTTTGTCTCCATTCCCATTAAATCCTTTTCCATTACCTCTTGCTGAAGAGCCTTCTCCTTTGGGAGGTTTGGGAATTTCTCCTTGAAACCTATTATTCCTCTCTTCATAGAGGACCTTCACCATCTTTTTCATATAAAAGAAATCCTTTATGAAGGTCTTCTCATCTTATGTCATGTTTGTAGGTTCTCCTTCATGAGACATGATCTCTGGAGTCTCAACTATAACTTGAGGCTAAACTGGTGTTGGAGATTGTGGCAACCTTGCTCTTCTTCCCCTTGACCCAACTTCAGGGCTTCCAACCATCTTTCCTTCACCTCTTTTGAGTTTTAACCTTGTAAGCATGACATAAACTTGAAAACAACTAAATCCTTCTTTCACAAAACAAACCTAGTGTTCTGATACCAAATTTGATTTGATTTAGAATATTAGTTTGCAGTGCTAAGATCTTCCTTAGATTATTAACAAAATTCTTTCATTGTGCTTAAGGATTCATCAATTTTTGCAAGTGAAATGAAGAGTTTTTTATTTTAATTTTATGAGAAATTTAACATAAACCAAAAAATAAACAACAACATAAACATGTATAGAACATCATCAAAAAAACATTACAATGAGCACATGCTAAAGGATTTCACCCTTCTTGGGCTATGTCTCCTTGATCTAGCTTCCAATGGCTTTGGCCTCTCTATTATGCTCAAAAGTGTAAAAATATGTGTTTACAATGCTCAAATTATTCTGAAACCTACTCAAATCAGTTTAGAATACTCAAAAATGACTATCTAGCCTCTTTTTGCAACCAATTTGGTGGAAAACTGAAGAATTTATGACTTCCCCTTGTTTTCCCATTATTTTCTCCACATCCAATAGGAACCCACAATTTCGCTCCAAAAATACGCTAACTAAGCGAGAATTTTTCTGCACGGCAGGCCATAATATGTCAGCATCGACTACCTTATTGCAAATCGTAATCAGAAAGGATCAGAGGGATTTACAGTCTGTGAACTTGATGGGCAAAGTGCAATTGTGATAAGGCCAACTCGACGAAACAATTAATCGAAAACTATAGTCACATCGCATCCGGCAACCTATCACATTTCAAAATCGGTGAAGAAACGGAGGGTAATATAATGCAATACTCTGCTTTCTATGAAGTTTGATTATGATCTATGATCCATGGCATCACAACTCTAGCCGATCCATCACATCGCAACTTTGGGTTCAATCCTTTAACACCTTTCCGCCTATCTTTTGCGAAGTGCAACTGTGATTTATCGCATTGCAAACTTCGCTATTTCGGGGTCGATTTTTAACATGATCTTCCTATGACATGCGATTTGTGTTCTATGTGGGGCAATGGTGGCCTGCCACTTGGTGCCTCCCCATTCGTTGAAGGGCCTTGCCACATCATCCAATCCTGCCATGTGTCCAAGTCAAACCTGAACTTTGACTTTTTCTAACTTTGGATATGAGCTTGGATTTGAGTTATGTTCACACCATTGGAATCAGAATGATGAGCTCTTCAATCCGAAGGTAATTTTATCAAGATTCTGACACTTTTATTTTTGAGCCTAATTTTGAGCACTTGAACACAAGTAGAGGACAACTAGTTATGTCATATAAAGATGGGTCATATAAATTTTAACAATTTAGGAAAACTTAGCAAGACATAAGAAATAAGAGATATGTTGAGGATCTCAAAGCCGACCAACATTATTTTCAAGCCATGCCATCATAAGAAGCATAAAAGAGTTAGATTCAAAATAAAGGAGTACTCAACATAAGATCCATTGGAACTTGTACACACAAACATTTTCAGGCCAACAAGAATAGAATCTTTGAAAGGTGTGAGGTATTTTATGTTTCTTATTGATGATTACACAAGAATGGCATAGGTTACATTACTTAAAGAAACATTTTAAGAAATTGAGAAGTTTAAATCATTCAAAGCCCTAGTTAAAAATGATATTGATTTAAAAATCAAGTGGCTAAGATTAGATAGAGGAGGTGAGTTTACCTCTAATGAGTTTGATGAATTTTGTGAAATTCATGGAATCAAGAAAATATTTTTGGAAACAAGGAATCCAAAACAAAATGGAGTTGTAGATAAGAAGAATATAACTATATAGGAAATGGTGAGAACACTACAAAATGAATCCAAACTACTGGACGTCTTTTGAAGAGAAGTAGTTATAACAATAATATACATTTTGAATAGAGCATAAATTAGAGTGAAGAATATAAATACCCTTTATGAATAAGGTAGACTAGATACATTCAAATATCTTAATGTATTAGGGAGAAATTTATATATAAATATAAACAAATATCATTTAGGAAAGTTTGATTACATAACATATGAAGATATATTTCTTAGCTATGCATATGGAAGAAGAACCTACAAATGCTACAACAAAATACTACACAAGGTTGTAGAAAGTATTGACACAAGATTGGATGAAGAAATATCTCAAAAAGAAACATCCTTCATAGGAGAGAATCTACAAAGAATGGGAAAAAGGAGAATAAGATGAAGAAAAAAAAGAACAAGATGAAATAGAATGCCAATATCCAAAGACACCACCTAGATTTGTCCAAAAGTATGATCTACAAAATTAGATTTTTGGTGATATAGATACAATATTTCAAACTTGAAAAGGATTGGTAAGCAGATGCAAGTACACCAAAACATGAAAATTGTTCTTTTCTATCCATGATATAACCCAAGAACTTTACACAAGCTTGTGAATATAAGCATTGGATTAATGCTATGGAAGAAGAACTAACTCAGATTGAGAAGAATGAGACATGGGAACTTGTGCCTAAACCAAAATACAAGAATATGATTGGAACCAAATGAGTCTTTAGAAACAAGGTGAATTAATATTGGATAATAGTAATAAATAAACCAAGATTGGTTTGTAAAATATATCCTCAAGTTGAGGATATTGAATTTGAAGAAACATTTGCTCCAGTTGCAAGATTAGAATCAATTCGAAATTTTTTTTTAATTTGTGTGTTCCAAGAAATTCAAAGTATATCAACTGGATGTTAATTCAACTCTTCTAAATGGAAATATAAAAGAATAATTATATATTTAACATCCAAAAGGATTTCAAAAAACAAAGATCATGTGTGCAAACTAAAGAAAGAACTTCATGTATAAAACAAAGTTCCTAGAGATTGGTATTCAAGATTTGACAAATAGCTACAACAAAAAGGTTTCAAAAGAGGAACTATAGACATTAATATTTACATCAAAACAAAAAATAGAAATATGTTAATCATTTTGGTTTATGTGGATGATATTATTTTTGGAAGTAATGCACATATAATGGGATAAAAATTTGCAGAAGAAATGCAAAATGAATATGAGATGTCCATGCTTGGAGAATTTTCATTCTTTCTAGGTTTTCAAATTTCTCATTCCAACATAGGAATATTAATTTCTCAGACCAAATACATCAAGGAGATGTTGAATAAATTTGGAATGGAAGACTGTGCACCTACTAGTACACCCATGATCATAGGATGTAAATTGAGCAAAGTTGGTGAACCCAAAAAAGTAAATCAATCACTATATAGGCCAATGATTGGAAATATACTATATGTGACAACTTCAAGGCCAAACACCATGCAAACAATAAGATTTGTTGCAAGATTTCATTCTACACCAAAGGAGACACATGTGCAAGAAACAAAAATAATAATCAAATATTTGAAGGGAACATTGGAATTTTCCTTGTGGTATTCAAGAAATAGTGAATTCACTCTAAAAACATATATAGATGCATATTGGGAAAGAAATATGACTGACAAGAAAAGAACTAGTGAAGGATACTTCTTTCTAGGCAAATATCTAGTATCATGGTTAAGAAAGAAGCAAACTTCAATCTTTCTATCCACAACATAAGAAAATTATATTGTAGTATTATCATGTTGCACTCAAGTTCTCTAGATGAAGAAGACACTAAAGGAGATCAAGATAGAATATGATAATCCAATGTCGACCATCTACAACAACACAAGTGTGATCAAACTTATCCCATTATTGACTCAAAGACACAACATATTCCCATCAAGTGCCACTTCCTAATAGAATAAGTATCTATGAAAAGTTTCAAGTTGGAATACATTGGGACCAAGGAACATGTTGTAGGTATTTTTAACAAACCCCTTCCGAGAGAAGAATTTGAATATTTCAGATAAAAGCTATAAGTGATATCCCTCTATCATTAGTAAATACAAGCATGAGCATAGGAGGAGAAACCATTTTAAATTGATGTCTAAGGGGGAGAAGTGCATACAAAAGAAGAATTGTAGATGCAACGAGAGTTGCAAATAAGGTGAGTTCTACAATATTGTTACATAATTTCCTAAGGATTGCAATTAATGAAAAGGGGATATTGTGTATTGTTTTAATTAATGTTAAAGACAAGGTGAGGCTACATATATCCAAGATAACATTTGGAAGTTTTAGATTGCTGGAAATATTATTTTTTGACTTTTGATACCTAGTTTTAATACCCTATATTAAAGTCCTTTTTACTATAAACACCTAGCTCAAATGGGAGCATAGGAGATATGGTAGAAAATATTGATTTGAAAAATTTCCAACGGTATATGGAACTCCTCTAACTCCATGGCATTAAGGAGATATGGAATATTATGTCAGGTTGACCCAACTAGAATGTATAGGTCAACTTAACCAATTTTTACAAGTTGGAAGTGCATATACAACAAGAGTTGCATACAAAGTGAGTTCTACAATGTTGTTGTAGAATTTCCTAAGGATTGTAATCAATGAAAAATGGGGATATTGCATATTATTTTAATTTATGTTAAAGACAAGGGGAGACTACTTATTTCCAAGATAAACATTGCAAGTTGTAGATTGTTGGAAATATTGATTTTGGACTTTTGATGCCTAGGTTTAATACCCTATATTGAAGTCCTTTTAATGATAAACATCTATCTCAAATGGGAGCATAGGATAAATAGTTTAAAATATTGATTTGAAACATTTCGGAACTCCTATAACTCCATAGGGTTGAGGAGATATGAAATATTCTGTCAGGTTGAACAAGCAAGCATGTATAGGTCAACTTAGCCAATTTTTACAAGTTGGAATTGCAAACACAATGAGAGTTGTAGACAGAGTGAGTTCTATAATATTGTTGTAGACTTTCGTAAGGATTGCATTCAATGAAAAATGGGTTTATTGTATATTGTTTTAAATGATGTTAAGGACAATATGAGGCTATATATGTCCAAGATAAACATTGCAAGTTGTAGATTGCTGGAAATATTGATTTTGGACTTCTGATACCTAGTTTTAATACCCTATATTGAAGTCATTTTTACTATAAACACCTAGCTCAAATGGGAAAACAGGATATATACTTGAAAATTATATTGATTTGAAACATTTCCAACGGTATATGAAACTCTTCTAACTCCACAGGATTGAGGAGATATGAAATATTTTGTCAGGTTAACCCAACCAGAATGTACATGTCAACCTAGCGAATTACAAGTTGGCCTCATAACTGAACATAGAAATAATATAAATAAAGGATATATGAGCACATTTGAAGAGTATCAAAGAAGGAATATCAAGTACAAGTGTGAAACATATATTTGAGGTGAACAGGATGTTGAAAACACAATAAGAAAATCTTGGCTTAATTTTGTCCTTAAATTAAATTGGGAATAAAATTGTAATTCCACATCACAAGACAACTAGTATGAGTTAACTAAGTTAAATTGACTTAGTTGGCTTGGTTAATTCGAGTTGAGGGTCTAACTTGGGTCATGTAGAGTGTCTCCTACATTATAGGAGCTCTGGTTGAGTTTATTTTGAGTTATAATTAATTAATTTAGTTTAACTAAGTTAAATTCAGTTAAATTAGTTCCAACTGATGAAGGAACTAGTAGGAGGTCAGACAGTGGGCCGCTGCTTCATGTGTTCAACCAGTTAACTAATGATTCACTCATAAATAACTCATGCATATTAGACCTGAGAGTTACCCAGTTGATATTGGAGTTCAAGGGCAGTGTACTATCGGTTGTATAATCATCTAAATTATACAGGTGGTGCATACAGTCAGAGGAAGGCCTATGCGGATTGAAAATTCATATTGAGGGATTTACCTAACTAATAGGGGGATAATTCCCAAGGAAACAACTCAAGGAAATAGGGACTTAGGAAAGCCAAAATTTGGTTAAGTATTGGTCTGGGCTTGTCTAGGAAGCTGTGAGATAGAGAAAGATAGTGCAGAGGTTTCTTAGGCTTGAGAAAAGCATTGTAATCTTCTCATATTTTACGAATAATGAAATATACGTACAATAGGGGTTTTTAGCTGTGGCTTTGCCCATGAAAAAATTGTGTTGTGTTAATTGAAGTATCTCTCTTGTATGCTTCGTGATTTCATGATCGTTTAATTGTTTATGCTGATGAGTAGAGTAGATTCAAGTCTATTGTTTTAGTAAATTACGATTAGAAATTTGAATCTACAAGGAATTTCTACATGGTATGAGGGCATAAATCACTCTAGAAGAGGAGAATACAAGTTTATCTTTTGCATGTAAAATCAAATTTGCAGTATAATTCTTCAGAGCCAATAGGATGTCGTTCTACGGATTGAGACTCGAATATGCCCTTGAGGTTAGTTCGAACTATATTGCTTGGAAGGACATGATGGAGGTAGTGTTGGAAGACAACAGGCTGAAGGAATTCATAGACAAATATATTCCTAAGCCTCCAACAACTATTGCTCAAGATCTAGAAGAGTGGAGGAAATGTGTTACAAAGGAGATAAGGATCATACTAGAAGGAGTTCGAGATCATATTGTCTCAAAACTCCATGGGAAGGAGACTCCATATGAAATGTGGAAGGCCTTGACAGACCTACTTCAGAACAACAGTGACCACAGGAAGCTGGCACTAAAGAACAAGCTTTAGAAAATTGAGATGGAGAAGGGTGACACAATACCACAGTACTTGAGAAAGTTCACCTAATGTCGGGATGAGATTGGGAGTGTTGTTATTACAATTGCTGAAGACGATCTATTCAGCCTAGCACTTCTAGGCCTTCCCAAGGGCTGGCACAACTACCAAGATTTGGTAAATGGGAGGGAGAAGATACCAGAGTGGGAGAATTTTTGGTTTGACTTGGTGCAAGAAGAGATAAGGCGGAGCACGAAAGATGGAACCTCATCCAAGAATGATGATGAGGAGAACTTTGCCTTAGCTGGAAAGGAGAAGAAAGGGAAAGGAAAGAAATTTCCATCCAAAGGATATTCTAGTTAGGGAGTCAAGAAGAAAGACTTGTCCAATGTTAAATGTTTTCACTGCCATGAGCTGAGAACATTATGCCACAAAGTGTCCGCAAAATAAGTGTTTCAAGAATCCCTCAGGAGGAGTGACAAGTGAAGCTATTTATTCACAATTTGAGTTGGATTTCACCCTCATTGCTTGCATGGTGACATCAGTGATGGGTAGTGTGTGGTATATGGAGAGTGGATCCTCATTCCATATGAACGATAACAAAAAATTCTTCAGTGACTTGGAGGAGAAGGACCTCTAGATGCACATCAAAATGGGAGATGATGGAAGGTATAGCATGACCGACATTAGTACTAATAGTTTTCAAAGGGAGTCATGTTTTCTTCTCACATTAAAAGATGTCATGTATGTTTCGAGTTTGAAGAAGAATTTGGTTTCAGTTGTTATGTCAGAGGACCGTGGATACTAGGTGATATTTAGCAAAGGAAAGGATTTCCTTTGTCACACAGCATCAGGACAAGTGAAGCAGATTGGGGTTCAGGTGAAGAACCTATACAAATTGGATGTAGAAGACTGTGCTACTTTTATCACAACAATAGAGAAGGTGCAGAGCTGAGACACCGGTGAATTGTGGCATAGAATATTGGGCCACTTGCATAATGGAGCTTTAAATATCATGAAACATATTTCTATAGGACTTCCCAAGGGTGCACTAGAGAGGAGAGATACATGCAAAGGTTGTACATTAGGGAAGTACACCAAAGCCACATTTCATGATAATGATAGTCAAGCATGAGTGATCCTTGAAAGCGTTCACTCAAATGTGTGTGGATCATTCTCGATAGCCTCCATGACCAAGCACAGGTATTATGTAATATTTGTAGATGATTTCTCACATAATTGCTAGATTTTCTTCATGCAGAAGAAAGATCAGAAATTCTCTAAATTTTGTGAATTTAAAGCACTTGTTGAGAAAGACACTGGCAGGAAAGTGAAGGCTCTATGGAGATATAACAATGGATAATATGTATCGAACGAATTCAAGAACTTCTATGCATAAGAAGTAATTTGAATGGAATTAATAGCACCCCATAACCCACAACAAAATGGGGTGGATGAAAGGAAGAACATAAGTATTGTGGGAGCTGCATGAGCAATTTTACATGATCAGGGCCTACTGTTGCACTTATGGGATGAAGCATGCAACACAATTGTATATGTGCAGAGCATGAGTCCTCGTCGGATTCTCAGGAAGAGTACACAAAAATAAGCTTTTTCATGTAAGAAACCAAATGTGTCACACTTTAGGAGTTTTTTGGTTCATCATTTTACTGTCATGTTACCCAGGATGCAAGGAAAAAGCTAGAGCTGACAACTAAGTTAGGCATATTTGTGGGGTACACTGAAATACCTCAAAACTATTGGGTATACTTTCCATCTCACAGGATGATAGTGGTTCGTAGAGGTGTGAATTTCGATGAAGAGAAGGCCGTGAGATGTTCCCTTGAGAGGGAGCTTTAGTTACATGTAGATGAGGAGCTTTTGGCTCGAAAAGAATAACCCTAGGATGGTGTGGAGCAGCCACATGCAGAGGCAAAGAGTGGAGGAATCTACTCATGTGGAGACTTCTAGAGATGCAAGGAAGTGCACCAGAGAGGCTGACAAATTGATGCATGATTCTAGAGAGAATGTGGGAGTACCCACATCACAATACACGCAAATGAGGTCACCAAATCAATACATTGTCTACATGACTCTAATGGGTGAGAGTGTAGAGATTGAGCCATCCTCATTTGAGGAAGCAGTTCAACAACCAGTATGGGTTGATGCCATGGTAGAGGAATATGAATCCATTATCATAAATAGTGTTTGGGAAGTGGTCCCAAGACCAGAAGATAAGTCAGTGGTGAGTTCCATATGGATTTACAAGGTAAACAAAATAGTAGATGGGAGTGTGGAGAAACAAAAGGCTAGATTTGTGGCTAAAGGCTTCTCTCAGGTGGAGGGAATTGGTTAGGAGGAGACCTTTGTTCCAGTTGCAAGGTACTCTTCAATTAGATTTATTCTAGCACTTTTAGTGCGTATGGGATGGAAGATACATGAGATGGATGTGAAGACAACATTACTCAACATAGTGATTGAGGAAGAGGTGTACATTGAGAAGCGAAAAGGATTTGAGACCTTCAACAGAGAGTCACATGTGTGCAGACTCAAGTGAGCATTGTATGGATTGAAACTAACACCCTGTACTTAGTACACTAGGATTGAAAACAATTTCACCAGGTTGGGTTTCACTAAAAGTAAAGCATATGCAAACCTTTACCATATTGTGGTTGAAGGTAAACTATTAATTATAGTATTATATGTTGATGATTTAATTCTAATAGGAGATGAGAATCTGGTAAAATATTTCAAAGAGGATCTTGCAAGAGAACTCGAGATGAAGGACCTGGGGCTCATGCATTATTTCCTTCGTATGGAATTATACCAAGGAGATAAGGAACTGTTTGTCTCTTAGGGAAAGTATTCCAACGAGATATTGAAGAAGTTCCACATGGAGAGAAACAAACCCATGGAGACTCCTCTATTAGGGAATTGGAGGAAGGAATATGCCACTTCAGGTGAAGCAGTGGAGGCTACTATTTACAGGTATCTTGTGGGTTCATTATGTATTTGGTGAACACACGACTAGACATATGTTTTGCAGTTAACCAACTTATTCAAGCAATGGTTAAGCCAACCAAACTCTATTGGAAGGTAGCTAAACATGTGTTGAGATACCTCAGAGGCACCACTCAGTTTGGTCTTTGGTACAAACAAACAAAGGGAGTGAAGCTGCAAGGCTTCACAGATGCAGATTGGGCATTCGACAAGAAGATCACATTAGGGGAAATCTTCAGTATTGGGTCAACAACAATTTATTGGTACAATAGGAAGCATATATCAGTTGTGCTCAGTTCAGAAGAAGTAGAGTACATGGATGCTAGTCAAGCAACCTGTGAGGCTATCGGGATGTGGAAGATCCTTGTTGGGTTATGTGGTCAGTAGATGGGTCCTATAGTGATTTATTGTGATAGTTCGAGTTGTATCAAACTCCCTAAGAATCCATTTTTTCATGATCGGTCCAAGGATATTGACATACGGTATCACCATCTACGAGATTGTGCATGTGAAAAAAATCATGTTGCCAGAGTACATTCCTACATAGGAATAAGATGCCAACATCTTGACTAAGGCACTATCAAGAGGAAAAATTATGTTCCATAGAGGAAAGATTGGGATATCTGATAATCCCTTTCTTGTTGAGAGGGAGTGTTAAAAATGCAACAAGAAAATTCTAATTTAATTTTGTCCTTGAATTAAATAAGGAATAAAATTGTAAATCCACATCATAAGGAAACTTGTACGAGTTAACTAAGTTAAATTGACTTATTTGGCTCAGTTAATTCGAGTTAAGGGTCCAACTTGAGTCATGTAGAGTGTCTCCTACATTATAGGAGCCCTGGTTGAGTTTATTTTAAGTTTTAATTAATTAATGTAGTTTAACTGAGTTAAAGTCAGTTAAACTAGTTCCAACTGATGGAGGAACTAGTAGGAGGTCATACAGTGGGGTGTTTCTTCATGTGTTCAAACAGTTAACTGATGATCTACTCATAAATAAATCATGCATGTTAGTTGAGATTGGAGTTCAAGGACAGTGTACTATCAGATGTATATCATCTGAATTGTATAGGTGGTGAATGTAGTCAGAGGAAGGCTTATGACAATTGCACGATTCATATTGAAAATTTTCCCTAATTAATAGGTAGATAATCCCAAGGAAACAATGCAAGGAAATAGGGACTTGGGAAATCATAAATTTGGTTAAGTATTGGCCTGGGCTTGTCTAGGAATCTGTGAGACATATAGAGATAGTGCAAAGGTTGCCATGGCTTGAGAAAAGCATTGTAATCTTCTCATATTTTATGAATAATGTAATAGACGTATATAAGGGGTTTGTAGCTGTGGATTTCCCCAAGAAATCATTGTGTAATGTGTTGATTGAATTATTTCTCTTGTATGTTTCATGATTTCACAATCGTTTAATTGTTTCTTCTGATGAGTAGAGTAGATTCAAGTTTATTGTTTTAATAAATTACAAATAGTAGTTTGAATCTACAAGGAATTATACACAAAACGACCTAAGGACTATTCTTGGGGTTTAATGGTGTGCAAGAGGAGTGTAAGAATATTTCATGGAGTGTTAAGGGTAGACTATTAAGGACTAAGGCATATGAATCTATGAAGTACATTTTTTGGGGGTTGTGATATTGTGAATTGCACTATTTTTGGATTATATTATGGGGAATGATATCTTAAATTTCAATAGTTCATGAAGGCTAAATTTGACTAGGGTTTGAATCCAGGGTTAGTGTATGAAGAAAGGAGAGGTGCTTGAGCATGAAAGTTGAGGTATGATGATGTTTTGAAATGCATGAAGTATGAATCATGTGGGTGAAGTTATAGGTACTTTTTGTATGAAGACCTTAGGTTGGTTCTATCTTGCTAAGTTGGTACTTAGCCAAGGAGATTTGGATTTTCAAAAGGTTGGCCCATACACAATATTTTGCTGAGTTGGTGCTTAGCTAAGAATATTGATGTCTCCAGTAGGTTGGTGCCTATAGTATTTGTAACAATAGGTTGGTGCCTACAAACATTTATAAAGATAATTTTTTTGGTTTTCTTTCACAAGTGTTTCAACATTAAATTGTGTGTAACATGATTTGAGTTTACATGCATTTAATGTTTTGAATTTAATGAATGATTGATGAATGCTCATTTAAAATAAAACAAAATAAATGTTTATATTGATTCACCCCACCCCCATGGATACAAAGTCTAATGATAAATAAAATGAAGACAATCATAAAGAAAAATAAGATATAGAAGAAGAAGACATTTATGGGAAAGTGAATCTTGAAGTAGAACTCATTAGTGCCTTAGAATAAATAGAAAATATTAGGGGAAAGAATAAAAAGTAGAAGGAGCGATAACATAAATATGAAAATAGATATCATGATCTGTGATGAAATAGGAAAAACAATTATCACCCTAAAGAATCAACTAGAATAGGAAAAAAAGATAGAAGAAGATGTAAGGATCCAACTAAAAGAAAAAAGAAAAAAAATAATGAGAAGTGATGGGTACCATCAAAAGGTATTTTATAAGGCCATTTTACCACCCTCCAACCCATAATTTCTCCTTTTCTCACATTAATTAACATATTTTTGGCCATAATGTGTTTAATAGGAAGACTAAAGGATGTTTATCATACTTCGTGGCCTAATGTGGTTAATGTGCAGGAAAAGGATAATTTTCTAGTACATTTATGAGGCAGAGACACATTGGAGGCAACTAGAGGAAGTGTAGGAGGCTTATTCCCTGCATTTACTCTCCTTTGGCTCAAAGTGATCCCTAGAATCACCCATCTACAGCTCGAGGTATATTGGCACCTAATTAACTTAAGTGAATGAGAGAGTCTAAGGGAGCTAGATCTACTTTTTTCGAAGTTTTGGAGGGAAGCAATGCTCTTTTCAAGGAGGTTTCCCCTTAATCCTCTTTGTATAAATAAACAAGCCTAAGGGGTCATTAGGATTCAATTTTTTGGAGCAGGGAAGTATTATCAAGAGCTAGGAGCTTGATTCTGTCATTGTATGATGTATTTGGAATCTATTTTATGTTAATGAAAATTTTATTGTTGCTTCACATCTAAGTTTGTTGCAGAGGGCTGAGTCCCTTGGGTTAGGGACCAGCCCAAAGGCTACAATCCCTCTTTGTGTATCGTGTTTATGCATTATTTTAGTAGCAACATTTCTTTCCTTGTTTGAGTAAAAAATTATTTTCTAGAAAATTGTGGTTGCGGGCCTAATTACCACCTCCCTTGGGGGAAATGTGATTGAGGAGTCTATAGAATCAAGCCAAAAATATGTGACTATCTCCCTTTGCAATTTTCTAGGCTTTAGTTCATAATCTCTTGCATACTTTGTTTCTACAGTCTAGGAGTTAAAATTATCTTTTCCAAGTTTACATGTATGTAGGCTAGATGCATGTTGTGAGGAGAATTGGTTCTTAATTAAATAAAGTCCTCCTTTGTTTAATTTCATTAAATTAAACTCATCCTTTCTTGCTTAGGGTACTTTGCTGCAATTTGATTATCATTTTTAGTACAAAAAAGGGATTATTGTTGGTATGTAGGTGCTATAATTGGCTTGCAGGTTAGACACACTCATCCTACATCCCCCTATCATCATAAACCCACTCCTTGTCATCCCACACTTCCTTAAAAATTGTGCCTCAGAGACCATATTTATGGGTTATTTGAGGGACACCATGTGCACTTGTTTTTGTGCAAGATGGGCCTCTCAGAGGCATTAGGCTTGGAAAATGCCTCACATAACCCTCATATACCCTTACCTACCCTTTCCTACCTTCAAACCACCTTTTTCACCCTCGAGATGCCCATGGGACCAATGATGTAGAAAAACAAGGCAATCCTATAGTATCCCACAACAATCCTATTGCAGTCTCTAAACTTGACTAGAATTGCTCCAAAAGATTGTTTTTATTCCTTAGGATTGAATAATGATCCCTAGGATATGAATACATGATTGAGGAAAACCCAAGACCACTTTGAACCTGCCTTCTTTTCACTGCAAGCACATTTATGCAATTAGGATTAGATGACAAATTTCTAAATTGACTGATAATGATGATTTTTTCATGAAATGCATATGAGTTCTATTAATCTAGCCAAGTTCATTTGAGCACAATGATTAAGAGGGTGACTTTCCCATGTAAATTATATTGGCCTATTTATTGAATTCAATCTCTTAGGATTTCAATTACAAAAGTGTTGTTTTTGCATAGGTTTAGTTTCTCTTCAAAGAAACTTTTCTCATTTTGCAATTATAGTAATGATTCACATTGTTGCAAGTAGCACAAGATTTACATTATGCAAATAGACAAGTAATTTTTATTCCTGCAATTAGCATAACCTTTACATTCCTACAATTAGGGTCAGAATTTACATTTGATGAATGAAATTTTCCATTTTTGAAAGTAGAGCAATTGTTTTCATTCCTGTAGTTAGAGTAAAACTTTATTTTTCATGCAATTCCCTTCCTTGAGCTAGCTAAAAGAGTGGTATTTTCATTCCTTGATCTGGTCATTGCTTGAAGGTGGCATGAGTAGAGCTTGACCTATTGTGCAAACAACACTATCACCTCTTAAGTTTGTACAAACCCCAAGCTGATAATTAAAGTTGGTAGCCTTGGGAGTCTCAACAATCTTGTTGTGATATTAGGGCTCATCACTTTTTGGCATTATTTCTGGGAAGGTGTCTAGTAGGTTTTGTTTCTACTTAGAGGTTACCTTTATTTATTTTCCATCATTTTTTTTCATTAGCATTCCTGAGTTGAAAAAGACAAAAAAAAAGAGGAAAAAGAAGATACAGAAAAACAAAGCTAGTTATTTTATGCCTCGAAGGAGTAGGAATAATCAAGGGATATTTCTACCAAAATACCCCACCCCATCAAGTAGTCAACCATCCTTATTCTTTGGTGAATGTGAAATTCCATCTTTGACTATAGGGGAGTTAGAAAATCCTCTAAGTGAGCAACCTCAAATTTTTGATGAACCCATAGGGGAGGAAGAGCCCATATCACCTACCCAAAACATGGCTGAAAATAGGAAAAATGAGTTTTTTTTCAACCCGAGAGACCAATGGGGAGGCTATAAAATATAATATAATCCCTAATTCTCTCTCCATATTTCCATGGCTTAGCCTCTAAGGACCCTTACACATTTATGTTTGAGTTTTCTGTAGTTTGTAGGACATATGACTATGCCTCTAACGAACAGAAGCTCAAGTTGTTTCTCTCCACCCTCAAGGATGCATCCTTGTGTTGGTTTATTAGTTTAATTGGAAGGAATATCACCACTTGGGCACAAATGCAACAAGACTTTAATGAGAAGTACAAGGACTATTGTAGATCTAAGGAGACAAAAAAATAAATCTTTAGTATGACCATATGGTTAGATGAGTACTTAGAAGATTATGAGGAGAGGTTCCAACTCAATTACCAGAGGCTTAACTGTACCCTTGATCCTGAATCACTCAATATTGTACTTATATGAGGGATTAGGGAGGATATAATGGAGACCATCAATATGCTATATGGAGGAGACATTTACGAGCTGACCTATGATGACATCAATAAAGTATTCAAGAATCATTCTAGGGTTGTTAGGAAAAAAGGTGGGTCCAGTCAAGGCCTAGTCAACACATCTCCCTCTACATCAACTATCAAACATGAGATATGGAGTATGTTGGAATACTTTAGGAGTGAAATGTTGCATAAAATTTCCTTGCAGATGGATACTATGCAGATCAAAAGGAAGCAAGAGGAAGAAAAAAGGGAACTAGCCATATTTTTCTCTAGATTCTCTAAGAGGCATCCTATAAATGAGTGCCCATTGAACACCATAGAGGTTTTTTTTTTTTTTTTGAATTAATAACCGGAGAACCCACAGTAAGGGTATTTTTATGCCAACGTTTCAAATCCCAACTGGGATATCTCATCAGGACTTTAAGAATGATGATACAAGATGAACTGCAATA